>JAQPPZ010008474.1:0-13978 GCA_028583015.1 Wollemia nobilis | reverse complement strand
CTTAGCGCAATAGAAATCAAATAACGAAGAGGAAGTAGAAGCACAAGCGATCAATGCAAAAAGGGCACTTCACGACATAAGAACAAGAGAGACTGAAATGAAAGGGAAAACTCCAAAAACGTGTTTCGCACCTTAAGTGCTCATCAGTTCGGCTGATGACCAAACATTACAATCCATCTTGTTTATATAGATTTCTCAAGCCAGTGGGTGCCCTAGCCGACATGCCACGTGGCGAGAATCAAGAAAAATGGACCGTTACCTTGGGATATGCCAAAAAAGGTAGTGATTGCCAAGGATAATGGTCGAAAGTGCCTTAAAACATTAAAAAATGCTCCTCGGGATGTGCACCCATGAATACGAGGCATTGATTGCCGAAAAGAGACGTTACAAACAATTCTAAACTTTAAAACTCATTTTTGAGGGGTCTAGAGGCCCCAAAAAGGGCCTGTTGCTTTGAAACCCAATGGGTTTCATCCGTCATCATAGAAAATTTTATAAGCTTTCCAACGCTTCAGACGGTTCGAGAATCGGAGCCCTGTAGCAAAAGTTATGGCCGATTGAAGTTGGGCTGGGTTCTCACGACCCGACTGCGACATAGAAATTTCTTCATATTTTTGTTGTTTCTCCAACAGATGATGCCACGACCGATATGGGAGAGCTGAGGGTCTTTGCTCCATTTTTCGTAGAGAGGTCCAAGCACGTTTTTGTTTAGACGAAGATCACGGGCAAACTGGCAGTTGTACAACTTCATCAAAACTGGGGGAGATTTCTTTAGACCTGGTTGTCTTAAAGAGATCTTCTGGAATATTTTCTGGAGCAGTGCAGGCCGGTGTCGAAACTCTACCTGGGCAAAGAGTGGAAATAAGAAATGGGACGGGTAGCCCCGGGCTCTCAACCTATGAAAAAATTGATGCTTCATCTTTTTGAATCCTTCATCATCCGCCTCTCTGACCAGAAACCTGTTGAGTTCGCTGACTATGAAGGCTTTTTTCTGGTGGGGTGGATGGAATGAATAGAAAGGGATATATTGATACACATTCATTGGTTTTTGGTATAGTTTAGTACCCAGACGACCTGGAACAGTCATGGAGGGTGGTTTGACCACCAGAATATCCAGGATGTTAACTTCAGAAGTGGAAATGGTAGTAGTGATGTTGATGTTGGGATAAACAGAACCATAAGCATCAAGGAGAGCTTGAAGACTCTCATTAGTACCATTCCAAACTCCAAAAGCATCATCAATATATCGTTTATACAAGCAAATATTTTCTGAAATAGATGGAAAAAGATCAAAAACTTGCAATTCCAAGTAACAAAGAAACAGACAGGCATAGACAACTGCAAAATTGCTCCCCATTGTTGTACCTCTTTTTTGCCTGTAGATCTTACCATCAAATTCTAGATAATGTCTATTCAGGACCAGTTCTGCAAGTTCGAGGATCAACTGGACCAAACCTGGCTTGAACCTCCTCGAGATGAAGTGTTGAAGAGCGGCCAATCCTGCTGCTGTAGGAATGCTTGGGTACAGGCTCTCAACATCAAAGGTGAACAGAACGCAACTTGGAGGAAAATCTCTTTCATGAAGGATTTTCATTAGGCTCAGAGAGTCTTGTAGATGATTTGGCTGCTCTAGGAGAATGGGGAGAAGCTGGTGGTGAAGCCATTTGGAAACAGGCTCCAACATATAACCGCAATAGGAGCAGATGGGTCTACCCTTCATAGGTTGTTTGTGGACCTTTGGAATGAGGTAGAAAGTACAGACTCGAGCAATGATGGGGTTCTTTTGCAGAAGATAATCCACTATTTTTTGATCGAGGAGAAGACTTCTTTGTGCATTTTTAACAATGGACTCCAAGCTAGAAAAAAGAGAGTTCCAAGGAACAGAAATAACCTCTTGGTAAACTTCCAGATCTGAAAGTTGTCTGATCCCTTCTTCCAGGTACCATGCCTTGCTGAGAATAGTGAGGCCAAGATTTTTGTCAATAGGTCTGATGACAATGGAATCATCAGATCTAAGAGAGTGCAAGGCTCTTGCCAGATGCCTGGGCAAGGGAGGCTGGAAGATACTCTCCATGGCAGCAAGTTGTTGTTCAACTCGATGCTTTCCATCATTAAGAAGATCCAACAGGGGTTGGTATTTCACATCAGGTTCCCATGCAGAATTTGAAATACGAAAGGGAGAGTAGGCAGGTTCTTCCCAGTTGGCGATGTTCCTTCCTTTTGGACCAAAAAACCATCGAAGCTTGAGAAGCCTAGAAAATAGAACATACTCCGCACGAACATCATCATGGACCATGGGAGGTGGGACAGGGATATATTTCAATCCTAGCCCAAGAAGCTCTTTTTCTGCCATTGTGAGAGGTCTATTAGAGAAATTATGAACAATGACATTTGTGATCATGCCATCAACAACACCTACCTTACTCTTGCTGAAGAAGAGCAGGCATCTATCGATAGGGCTGAAGATGGCACTCCAATGATTCAGTAGCGGTTTACGCCACCACCATGAGGATGGCCTTGGGTCTGCTGCAATACCGGACCTGACTGCCTAGGAACAAATCTCATAGAGTTCTGATTCATTCGAGAACCAGATCCTTGGAAAGTTTTGCTAGAGCCCCATCATGACTGCTGCTACGTAGGAGGTATGAATTCTTTCTCTGGTTGTTGCTAGCGAACTCTACTTTGGGATCGATCTCACGACCCATTTTTTGATTGAGATCGTTGGTTCTGTCTGTCGGGATGATTTCACTATTGTTGTTGTCGGCCTGACTATTGAGGTTGTTGTTGTTGTTGTTGTCCGCTATGGGAATGACTCCGACTCCTATTCCTTCTCCTTTGATTTTGGGGTGAGGGATTGTGGGAGTTGGGTCGAGAGGAAATGACAAGATCTGTGACAAGTTTTCTGAGCTCTTGGATCTCAGAAAAGAGTGGAGCACACTCCTTTTTGATGAGGGATGCCACTGAGGTGTTGGCTTCATCCATGATAGTATCTTGTTGTTGTTTCTCAACAGCTTTTCGAGTGTCAGTTGCACCTTGTTGGACCTGATGATCCACACACAGTTCCATTTCGAGAGCATTGGCCTTCACAGTAAAATCTTCCATGATTTACGATTTCCAATAGGATGCAATCTCAAAATCTAAAATGAAAGTCATTTTGCTAAAGATTTGCTCTACTTGTGCATCGAGCTGTGTGACAACGACATCCTTTTGAACCTTCAAGCTCTCAAGTAATTTCTTTTCTGTCGAAAGATATACTTTCGAACATGCTTTCTAGAAATTCAAGGTGAGCTCGAAAAATTTCTTGTCCATCTCTTCCTGAAGAGTAGGATCTGGAATCCGAAGGCTTGGAGGCTTCATGCACAAATTATTTGGCATGGTGCCCTCGTCGATGCCTTTCTAGATTTTCATGATGAAGGTCTCAGTTTTGTGGACCTTGATGAACGTAGATCTAAAGGTTTCCTAGAATTTCAAGCTGAGATCTTTAAGATTCTATGGTAGTTCTAGAATATGCCTCGAGGGTTGCGATGCTTCAGGATAAGAAGAGCAGGACTTTGTTTGAGTGCATTCTACGTGTGAAGTGGAAGCTTCAATCTCTCGAAAGCAACATCCTGGGCCTCTTTTGAGTGGATCTGGTGGATTCCAGAATAGGAGAGCCTTCACAAAAGAAATGGGGATCCTCTTCCAGATTTTGGATAACTAGGGCAGCGTGCGACATCAGATTGAAAAGATAACTTTTATATTCAAAAAGAAATAAAAACTTCGTAGTAGTACCTTAGCGCAATAGAAATCAAATAATGAAGAGGAAGTAGAAGCACAAGCGATCAATGCAAAAAGGGCACTTCACGACATAAGAACAAGAGAGACTGAAATGAAAGGGAAAACTCTAAAAATGTGTTTCGCACCTTAAGTGCTCATCAGTTCGGTTGATGACCAAACATTACAATCCATCTTGTTTATATAGATTTCTCAAGCTAGTGGGTGCCCTAGCCGACATGCCACATGGCGAGAATCAAGAAAAATGGATCGTTACCTTGGGATATGCCAAAAAAGGTAGTGATTGCCAAGGATAATGGTTGAAAGTGCCTTAAAACATTAAAAAATGCTCCTTGGGATGTGCACCCATGAATATGGGGCATTGATTGTCGAAAAGAGACGTTACAAACAATTCTAAACTTTAAAACTCATTTTTGAGGGGTCTAGAGGCCCCTAAAAGGGCCTGTTGCTTTGAAACCCAATGGGTTTTATTTGTTATCGTAGAAAATTTTATAAGCTTTCCAATGCTTCAAACGGTTCGAGAATCGGAGCCCTGTAGCAAAAGTTATGGCTGATTGAAGTTGGGTTGGGTTCTCACGACCCGACTGCGACATAGAAATTTCTTCATATTTTTGTTGTTTCTCCAATAGATGATGCCATGACCGATATGGGAGAGTTGAGGGTCTTTGCTCCATTTTTCGTAGAGAGGTCCAAGCACATTTTTGTTTAGATGAAGATCACGGGCAAACTGGCAGTTGTACAACTTCATCAGAACTGGGGGAGATTTCTTTAGACCTGGTTGTCTTAAAGAGATCTTCTGGAATATTTTCTGGAGCAGTGCAGGCCGGTGTCGAAACTCTACCTGGGCAAAGAGTGGAAATAAGAAATGGGACGGGTAGCCCCGGGCTCTCAACCTATGAAAAAATTGATGCTTCATCTTTCTGAATCCTTCATCATCCGCCTCTCTGACCAGAAACCTGTTGAGTTCACTGACTATGAAGGCTTTTTTCTGGTGGGGTGGATGGAATGAATAGAAAGGGATATATTGATACACATTCATTGGTTTCTGGTATAGTTTAGTACCCAGATGACCTGGAACAGTCATGGAGGGTGGTTTGACCACCAGAATATCTAGGATGTTAACTTCAGAAGTGGAAATGGCAGTAGTGATGTTGATGTTGGGATAAACAGAACCATAAGCATCAAGGAGAGCTTGAAGACTCTCATTAGTACCATTCCAAACTCCAAAAGCATCATCAATATATCATTTATACAAGCAAATATTTTTTGAAATAGATGGAAAAAGACCAAAAACTTGCAATTCCAAGTAACAAAGAAACAGACAGGCATAGACAACTACAAAATTGCTCCCCATTGTTGTACCTCTTTTTTGCCTGTAGATCTTACCATCAAATTCTAGATAATGTCTGTTCAGGACCAGTTCTGCAAGTTCGAGGATCAACTGGACCAAACCTGGCTTGAACCTCCCTGAGATGAAGTGTTGAAGAGCGGCCAATCCTGCTGCTGTAGGAATGCTTGGGTACAGGCTCTCAACATCAAAGGTGAATAGAACACAGCTTGGAGGAAAATCTCTTTCATGAAGGATTTTCATTAGGCTCAGAGAGTCTTGTAGATGATTTGGCTGCTCTAGGAGAATGGGGAGAAGTTGGTGGTGAAGCCATTTGGAAATAGGCTCCAACATATAACCGCAATAGGAGCAGATGGGTCTACCCTTCATAGGTTGTTTGTGGACCTTTGGAATGAGGTAGAAAGTATAGACTCGAGCAATGATGGGGTTCTTTTGCAGAAGATAATCCACTATTTTTTGATCGAGGAGAAGACTTCTTTGTGCATTTTTAACAATGGACTCCAAGCTAGAAAAAGAGAGTTCCAAGGAACATAAATAACCTCTTGGTAAACTTCCAGATCTGAAAGTTGTCTGATCCCTTCTTCCAGGTACCATGCCTTGTTGAGAATAGTGAGGTCAAGATTTTTGTCAGTGGGTCTGATGACAATGGAATCATCAGATCTAAGAGAGTGCAAGGCTCTTGCTAGATGCCTAGGTAGGGGAGGCTGGAAGATACTCTCTATGGAAGCAAGTTGTTGTTCAACTCGATGCTTTCCATCATTAAGAAGATCCAGTAGGGGTTGGTATTTCACATCAGGTTCCCATGTAGAATTTGAAATATGAAAGGGAGAGTAGGCAGGTTCTTCCCAGTTGGCGATGTTCCTTCCTTTTGGACCGAAAAACCATCGAATCTTGAGAAGCCTAGAAAATAGAACATACTCCACATGGACATCATCATGGACCATGGGAGGTGGGATAGGGATATATTTCAATCCTAGCCCAAGAAGCTCTTTTTCTGCCATTGTGAGAGGTCTATCAGAGAAATTATGAACAATGACATTTGTGATCATGCCATCAACAACACCTACCTTACTCTTGCTGAAGAAGAGTAGGCATCTATCGATAGGGCTGAAGATGGCACTCCAATGATTCAGTAGCGGTTTACACTGCCACCACGAGGATGACCTTGGGTCTGCTGCAATCTCGGACCTGACTGCCTAGGAACAAATCTCGTAGAGTTCTGATTCATTCGGGAACCAGATCCTTGGAAAGTTCTCCAGAGCCCCATCATGACTGCTGCTACGTAGGAGGTATGAATTCTTTCTCTGGTTGTTGCTAGTGAACTCTGCTCTGGGATCGGTCTCATGACCCATTTTTTGATTGAGATCATTGGTTCTGTCTATCAGGATGATTTCACTGTTGTTGTTGTCGGCCTGACTATTGAGGTTGTTGTTGTTGTTGTTGTCCACTATGGGAATGACTCTGACTCCTATTCCTTCTCCTTTGATTTTGGGGTGAGGGATTGTGGGAGTTGGGTCGAGAGGAAATGACAAGATCTGTGACAAGTTTTCTGAGCTCTTGGATCTCAGAAAAGAGTGGAGCGCACTCCTTTTTGATGAGGGATGCCATCGAGGTGTTGGCTTCATCCATGATAGTATCTTGTTGTTGTTTCTCAACAGCTTTTTGAGTGTCGGTTGCACCTTGTTGGACCTGACGATCCACACATAGTTCCATTTCGAGAGCGTTGGCCTTCACAGTGAAGTCTTCCATGATTTACGATTTCCAATAGGATGCAATCTCAAAATCTAAAATGAAAGTCATTTTGCTAAATATTTGCTCTACTTGTGCATCGAGCTGTGTGACAACGACATCCTTTTGAACCTTCAAGCTCTCAAGTAATTTATTTTCTGTCGAAAGATATACTTCCGAACATGCTTTCTAGAAATTCAAGGTGAGCTCAAAAAATTTCTTGTCCATCTCTTCCTGAAGAGTAGGATCTAGAATCCGAAGGCTTGGAGGCTTCATGCGCAAACTGTTTGGCATGGTGCCCTCATCGATGCCTTTCTGGATTTTCATGATGAAGGTCTCAGTTTTGTGGACCTTGATGAACGTAGATCTAAAGGTTTCCTAGAATTTCAAGCTGAGATCTTTAAGATTCTATGGTAGTTCTGGAATACGCCTCGAGGGTTGCGACGCTTCAGGATAAGAAGAGCAGGACTTTGTTTGAGTGCATTCTACGCGTGAAGTGGAAGCTTCAATCTCCGAAAGCAACATCCTGGGCCTCTTTTGAGTGGATCTGGTGGATTCCAGAATAGGAGAGCCTTCATGAAAGAAATGGGGATCCTCTTCTAGATTTTGGATAACTAGGGCAGCGTGCGACATCAGATTGAAAAGATAACTTTTATATTCAAAAAGAAATAAAAACTTCGTAGTAGTACCTTAGCGCAATAGAAATCAAATAACGAAGAGGAAGTAGAAGCACAAGCGATCAATGCAAAAAGGGCACTTCATGACATAAGAACAAGAGAGACTGAAATGAAAGGGAAAACTCTGAAAATGTGTTTCGCACCTTAAGTGCTCATCAGTTTGGTTGATGACCAAACATTACAATCCATCTTGTTTATATAGATTTCTCAAGCCAGTGGGTGCCCTAGCCGACATGCCACATGGCGAGAATCAAGAAAAATGGACCGTTACCTTGGGATATGCCAAAAAAGGTAGTGATTGCCAAGGATAATGGTCGAAAGTGCCTTAAAACATTAAAAAATGCTCCTCGGGATGTGCACCCATGAATACGGGGCATTGATTGCCGAAAAGAGATGTTACAAACAATTCTAAACTTTAAAACTCATTTTTGAGGGGTCTAGAGGCTCTAAAAGGGGCTTTGTTTCAAAGGTTTTTCATCGTAGAAAATTTTATAAGCTTTCCAATGCTTCAAACGGTTCGAGAATCGGAGCCCTGTAGCAAAAGTTATGGCCGATTGAAGTTGGGTTGGGTTCTCATGACCCGACTGCGACATAGAAATTTCTTCATATTTTTGTTGTTTCTCCAATAGATGATGCCATGACCGATATGGGAGAGCTGAGGGTCTTTGCTCCATTTTTCGTAGAGAGGTCCAAGCACATTTTTGTTTAGACGAAGATCACAAGCAAACTGGCAGTTGTACAACTTCATCAGAACTAGGGGAGATTTCTTTAGACCTGGTTGTCTTAAAGAGATCTTCTAGAATATTTTCTGGAGTAGTGTAGGCCGGTGTCGAAACTCTACCTGGGCAAAGAGTGGAAATAAGAAATGGGATGGGTAGCCCTGGGCTCTCAACCTGTGAAAAAATTGATGCTTCATCTTTCTGAATCCTTCATCATCCGCCTCTCTGACCAGAAACCTGTTGAGTTCACTGACTATGAAGGCTTTTTTCTGGTGGGGTGGATGGAATGAATAGAAAGGGATATATTGATACACATTCATTGGTTTCTGGTATAGTTTAGTACCCAGACGACCTGGAATAGTCATGGAGGGTGGTTTGACCACCAGAATATCTAGGATGTTAACTTCAGAAGTGGAAATGGCAGTAGTGATGTTGATGTTGGGATAAACAGAACCATAAGCATCAAGGAGAGCTTGAAGACTCTCATTAGTACCATTCCAAACTCCAAAAGCATCATCAATATATCATTTATACAAGCAAATATTTTTTGAAATAGATGGAAAAAGATCGAAAACTTGCAATTCCAAGTAACAAAGAAATAGACAGGCATAGACAACTGCAAAATTGCTCCCCATTGTTGTACCTCTTTTCTGCCTGTAGATCTTACCATCAAATTCTAGATAATGTCTGTTCAGGACCAGTTCTGCAAGTTTGAGGATCAACTGGACCAAACCTGGCTTGAACCTCCCCGAGATGAAGTGTTGAAGAGCGGCCAATCCTGCTGCTGTAGGAATGCTTGGGTACAGGCTCTCAACATCAAAGGTGAACAGAACATAGCTTGGAGGAAAATCTCTTTCATGAAGGATTTTCATTAGGCTTAGAGAGTCTTGTAGATGATTTGGCTGCTCCAGGAGAATGGGGAGAAGCTGGTGGTGAAGCCATTTGGAAACAGGCTCCAACATATAACCGCAATAGGAGCAGATGGGTCTACCCTTCATAGGTTGTTTGTGGACCTTTGGAATGAGGTAGAAAGTACAGACTCGAGCAATGATGGGGTTCTTTTGCAGAAGATAATCCACTATTTTTTGATCGAGGAGAAGACTTCTTTGTGCATTTTTAACAATGGACTCCAAGCTAGAAAAAAGAGAGTTCCAAGGAACAAAAATAACCTCTTGGTAAACTTCCAGATCTGAAAGTTGTCTGATCCCTTCTTCCAGGTACCATGCCTTGCTGAGAACAGTGAGGCCAAGATTTTTGTCAGCAGGTCTGATGACAATGGAATCATCAGATCTAAGAGAGTGCAAGGCTCTTGCCAGATGCCTAGGCAAGGGAGGCTGGAAGATACTCTCCATGGAAGCAAGTTGTTGTTCAACTCGATGCTTTCCATCATTAAGAAGATCCAGCAGGGGCTGGTATTTCACATCAGGTTCCCATGCAGAATTTGAAATACGAAAGGGAGAGTAGGCAGGTTCTTCCCAGTTGGCGATGTTCCTTCCTTTTGGATCGAAAAACCATCGGATCTTGAGAAGCCTAGAAAATAGAACATACTCCACATGGACATCATCATGGACCATGGGAGGTGGGACAGGGATATATTTCAATCCTAGCCCAAGAAGCTCTTTTTCTACCACTGTGAGAGGTCTATCAGAGAAATTATGAACAATGACATTTGTGATCATGCCATCAACAACACCTACCTTACTCTTGCTGAAGAAGAGTAGGCATCTATCGATAGGGCTGAAGATGGCACTCCAATGATTCAGTAGCGGTTTATGCCACCATCATGAGGATGACCTTGGGTCTGCTGTAATCCTGGACCTGACTTCCTGGGAACAAATCTCGTAGAGTTCTGATTCATTTGGGAACTAGATCCTTGGAAAGTTTTGCTAGAGCCCCATCATGACTGCTGCTGTGTAGGAGGTATGAATTCTTTCTCTGGTTGTTGCTAGTGAACTCTGCTTTGGGATCGGTCTCGCGACCCATTTTTTGATTGAGATCATTGGTTCTGTCTGTCAGGATGATTTCACTGTTGTTGTTGTTGGCCTGACTATTGAGGTTGTTGTTGTTGTTGTTGTCCGCTATGGGAATGACTCTGACTCCTATTCCTTCTCCTTTGATTTTGGGGTGAGGGATTACGGGAGTTGGGTCGAGAGGAAATGACAAGATCTGTGACAAGTTTTCTGAGCTCTTGGATCTCAGAAAAGAGTGGAGCGCACTCCTTTTTGATGAGGGATGCCACCGAGGTGTTGGCTTCATCCATGACAGTATCTTGTTGTTGTTTCTCAACAGCTTTTCGAGTGTCGGTTGCACCTTGTTGGACTTGATGATCCACACACAGTTCCATTTCGAGAGCGTTGGCCTTCACAGTGAAGTCTTCCTTGATTTACGATTTCCAATAGGATGCAATCTCAAAATCTAAAATGAAAGTCATTTTGCTAAATATTTGCTCCACTTGTGCATCGAGCTGTGTGACAACGACATCCTTTTGAACCTTCAAGCTCTCAAGTAATTTCTTTTCTATCGAAAGATATACTTCCGAACATGCTTTCTAGAAATTCAAGGTGAGCTCAAAAAATTTCTTGTCCATCTCTTCCTGAAGAGTAGGATCTGGAATCCGAAGGCTTGGAGGCTTCATGCACAAACTATTTGGCATGGTGCCCTCGTCGATGCCTTTCTAGATTTTCATGATGAAGGTCTCAGTTTTGTGGACCTTGATGAACGCAGATCTAAAGGTTTCCTAGAATTTCAAGCTGAGATCTTTAAGATTCTATGGTAGTTCTGGAATACGCCTCGAGGGTTGCGACGCTTCAGGATAAGAAGAGCAGGACTTTGTTTGAGTGCATTCTACGCATGAAGTGGAAGCTTCAATCTCTGGAAGTAACATCCTGGGCCTCTTTTGAGTGGATCTGGTGGATTCCAGAATAGGAGAGCCTTCATGAAAGAAATGGGGATCCTCTTCTAGATTTTGGATAACTAGGGCAGCGTGCGACATCAGATTGAAAAGATAACTTTTATATTCAAAAAGAAATAAAAACTTCGTAGTAGTACCTTAGCGCAACAGAAATCAAATAACGAAGAGGAAGTAGAAGCACAAGCGATCAATGCAAAAAGGGCACTTCATGACATAAGAACAAGAGAGACTGAAATGAAAGGGAAAACTCTAAAAATGTGTTTCGCACCTTAAGTGCTCATCAGTTCGGTTGATGACCAAACATTACAATCCATCTTGTTTATATAGATTTCTCAAGCCAGTGGGTGCCCTAGCCGACATGCCACGTGGCGAGAATCAAGAAAAATGGACCGTTACCTTGGGATATGCCAAAAAAGGTAGTGATTGCCAAGGATAATGGTTGAAAGTGCCTTAAAACATTAAAAAATGCTCCTCGGGATGTGCACCCATGAATACGGGGCATTGATTGCCGAAAAGAGATGTTACAAAAAATTCTAAACTTTAAAACTCATTTTTGAGGGGTCTAGAGGCTCTAAAAGGGCTTGTTCTAAAAATGGGTTTCATTTTCATCGTAGAAAATTTTATAAGCTTTCCAATGCTTCAGACGGTTCGAGAATCGGAGCCCTGTAGCAAAAGTTATGGCCGATTGAAGTTGGGTTGGGTTCTCATGACCCAGCTGCGACATAGAAATTTCTTCATATTTTTGTTGTTTCTCCAATAGATGATGCCATGACCGATATGGGAGAGCTGAGGGTCTTTGCTCCATTTTTTGTAGAGAGGTCCAAGCACATTTTTGTTTAGATGAAGATCACGGGCAAACTGGCAGTTGTACAACTTCATCAGAACTGGGGGAGATTTCTTTAGACCTGGTTGTCTTAAAGAGATCTTCTAGAATATTTTCTGGAGCAGTGCAGGCCAGTGTCGAAACTCTACTTGGGCAAAGAGTGGAAATAAGAAATGGGACGGGTAGCCCCGGGCTCTCAACCTATGAAAAAATTGATGCTTCATCTTTCTGAATCCTTCATCATCCGCCTCTCTGACCAGAAACCTGTTGAGTTCATTGACTATGAAGGCTTTTTTTGGTGGGGTGGATGGAATGAATAGAAAGGGATATATTGATACACATTCATTGGTTTCTGGTACAGTTTAGTACCCAGATGACCTAGAATAGTCATGGAGGGTGGTTTGACCACCAGAATATCCAGGATGTTAACTTTAGAAGTGGAAATGGTAGTAGTGATGTTGATGCTGGGATAAACAGAACCATAAGCATCAAGGAGAGCTTGAAGACTCTCATTAGTACCATTCCAAACTCCAAAAGCATCATCAATATATCATTTATACAAGCAAATATTTTTTGAAATAGATGGAAAAAGACCGAAAACTTGCAATTCCAAGTAACAAAGAAATAGATAGGCATAGACAACTATAAAATTGCTCCCCATTGTTGTACCTCTTTTTTGCCTGTAGATCTTACCATCAAATTCTAGATAATGTCTGTTCAGGACCAGTTCTGCAAGTTCGAGGATCAACTGGACCAAACCTGGCTTGAACCTCCCGAGATGAAGTGTTGAAGAGCGGCCAATCCTACTGTTGTAGGAATGCTTGGGTACAGGCTCTCAACATCAAAGGTGAACAGAACATAGCTTGGAGGAAAATCTCTTTCATGAAGGATTTTCATTAGGCTCAGAGAGTCTTGTAGATGATTTGGCTGCTCTAGGAGAATGGGGAGAAGCTGGTGGTGAAGCCATTTGGAAACAGGCTCCAACATATAACCGCAATAGGAGCAGATGGGTCTACCCTTCATAGGTTGTTTGTGGACCTTTGGAATGAGGTAGAAAGTACAGACTCGAGCAATGATGGGGTTCTTTTGTAGAAGATAATCCACTATTTTTTGATCGAGGAGAAGACTTCTTTGTGCATTTTTAACAATGGACTCCAAGCTAGAAAAAGAGAGTTCCAAGGAACAGAAATAACCTCTTGGTAAACTTCCAGATCTGAAAGTTGTCTGATCCCTTCTTCCAGGTACCATGCCTTGCTGAGAATAGTGAGGCCAAGATTTTTGTCAGCGGGTCTGATGACAATGGAATCATCAGATCTAAGAGAGTGCAAGGCTCTTGCCAGATGCCTGGGCAAGGGAGGCTGGAAGATACTCTCCATGGCAGCAAGTTGTTGTTCAACTCGATGCTTTCCATCATTAAGAAGATCCAGTAGGGGTTGGTATTTCACATCAGGTTCCCATGCAAAATTTGAAATATGAAAGGGAGAGTAGGCAGGTTCTTCCCAGTTGGCGATGTTCCTTCCTTTTGGACCGAAAAACCACTGAAGCTTGAGAAGCCTAGAAAATAGAACATACTCCACACGGACATCATCATGGACCATGGGAGGTGGGACAGGGATATATTTCAATCCTAGCCCAAGAAGCTCTTTTTTGCCTACTATGAGAGGTCTATCAGAGAAATTATGAACAATGACATTTGTGATCATGCCATCAATAACACCTACCTTACTCTTGCTGAAGAAGAGTAGGCATCTATCGATAGGGCTGAAGATGGCACTCCAACGATTCAGTAGCGGTTTATGCCACCATCGTGAGGACGACCTTGGGTCTGCTGCAATCTCGGACCTGACTTCCTGGGAACAAATCTCGTAGAGTTCTGATTCATTCGAGAACCAGATCCTTGGAAAGTTCTTCTAGAGCCCCATCATGACTACTGCTATGTAGGAGGTATGAATTCTTTCTCTAGTTGTTGCCAGTGAACTCTGCTTTGGGATCAATCTC
>JAQPPZ010008473.1:0-15097 GCA_028583015.1 Wollemia nobilis | reverse complement strand
AGGTCCGAGGTGTAGACCAATTGGTTCATCCAAACCCCATAAGGGGGCGGAGGTCCAAGGTTCAAATCTCGGGCCTCGTCGGACTGAACGTTTGTCCCTTTCCTGGTGCTTTCAGTGGCGTAAAAGGTTTAAAATGATTGTGGCATGGTGGTTATAGGGGCGGACTGCACGAAGATCTGTGTGGCGGCTTCTAGGGCGGACAACACAGAATACTATGGCGGCCATAAAAGCTGGACAACCTGCCTGGATTCATGGCGGCTACCGATTCCACCATGTAAATTTAAAAAAAAACATGGTTAGGTTAATTTATAAATATACTAAATTTAAAAATATTATAATACTACAATGTGTTCATGATATAATAAGCGTAGAGACCATTTCAATTTCATATAATCAATTTATATATATAATAACTTGTTATTAAAAATATAAAATTTATGGAGTGCAAGTCAGAAATAAGTGCAACAACGAGCGCAAGTCGAGAGTAAGTGTAGAAGTAAGTATGAGCATGAGTGTGATCCAAGAGTAAGTGTAGTAGCAATTGTAAGCATGATCTAGGAGTAAGTGCAGTAGCAAGTGTGAGTAAGTGCAACCAAAATTGAGTGCAAGCGCAAGCTGAGAGTAAGTGCAACAGTGAGTGTGAGCATGATTTGGGAGAGAGTGTGCAAGCTAGGGATGAATTAGATCAAAGAGATAGTGTGAACCAAGAGGGAGTGTGAGCCGAGATTTAGTCATGGTAGAAGAGTGGTAGGTTCATCCATAGTGCATCAATGCTTCAAACCCTTACCATGAATATGTAGAACATTATTTTTTAAAAAATATTGAAGCCAAGGAATGTCAAGAAAAAGAGACAAGGGCAATTGTCAGCCAAGAGGGAGTGCAATTTGGGAGTGAGTGCGAGGGAGGAGAGAGTGTAAACCAAAAGGAATTGCAAACTAAGAGGAAGTGTAAGATAGGATTCAATCATGGTAAAATAGTGGTAGGTTCATTTAGAGTGCATCGGTGGTAGGGTACCTAGGAATAGATATTTGGGGATATATTATTATATTGTATAAGGGTTGGCATGGGCCACACATAACCCAAGGTTGATTGTATTATAATATTATATTATATTATATTATAATATAATATAATATTAGTAGTAGGCTCTCCAAAGTAGAATAAGAATATGGATATATAAAGAAGAGATATTTGTCATTGTAATCATTCATATCATTGAAGAAGAATCTTATGTAATCATCATGCCCACGAAGTGGCCTCTCATCTTGGGAGATCTTGTGGAGTTATTCCTTCCTTAAGGATTATTATTGGTGTTGCCCTACCTTAAGGGTATTATCTATCTCTCTCTCATTTGTGGATTGTTATTGTGGATAATTATTGTGGATGAATGATTTGATATTTCTGCATATTGGTGAATGGTTCATGTTTAATAATAAAATTTATGCAACAAGTGGTATCAGAGCAACGATTTTGGCAAAGTGGGGATTTTTGTGTGAAACCCTAGAATTAGGGCAATTTTTTTTTGGAAAAACATCTCATCTTTCAGGAGCCATATCTCTGCGCAAGTTTATCCGATTCAAGTGATTCTTGGATCAGATTGTGCAGAATTTGAAGAGATTTAAAATGAGTGGTCATATGAAGGAATCCGAGTAGTATTGAGGGATATACGACCTTTTGAAGTTAGTCATCCGAAACAAGGATAGTGACGAATTTCACAGATTTTTTCTAGAAAAACGTCTCATCTTTCAGAAGCCATATCTTTGCGACAACTAATCCGATTGAGGCAATTCTTGGATCAGATTGTGCAGAATTTGAAGATATTTAAAATGAGTGGTCATATGAAGGAATCCAAGCAGTATTGAGGGAGATACAACCTTTTGAAGTCAGCCATCTGGAACAAGGAAAGTGACGAATTTTCAAGTCGCGAATTTTTTCAAAAGACAATTTGTTTATTTCGGGTAAGCAAAGCAGTTGCACTTTATTTTGTTTGGAAGAAAAATGACAGATCTAGTTGTCTATGTGGAATTTTAGCTTCAAATCAGTGGAAAGATATTTATTTCCATAAAACCCTAGTTTGCATTAGGGCATGATATATATTTTCATGAAACCCTAGATTTGCATTATCTGGAGGTGAACTTATGGAGCTAGAAATATTTTCTGGAGAAGATGATATTGATGTTAGGGAATGGTGGAAAACGTTTAGGTCTCCATATCATGATATTTATTTTGAGAAATCCTTCCTGGATATATGTTTTAAAGGGAAATCTTTGTCTTGGTGGATAAAATTTTGTAAAGAAAGGAATAATGAATATACTTGGGATGAAATAGAGCATGAATTCTTGAGTATATGGGATCCATATTATATAGATTACCTAATGGATATCATCGAAGATGATGAAAAGAAACTACAGGAAACTCAAAATGAGCGGAATGCAATAAAAGGAGAATGTGAAGTTTTAAAGAAACAGAATGAAGACTATGAAAAAGAAATAAAATTACTCAAGAAGAAAGAGGAAAAGGTCAGGGAAGATAAAAAAGATGTCAGTATGCAGACAGAGGAAACCATACCTTTGGTAGAAGATAAATTAGAAAATGGACAAAGGAATTTGTTTGAATCTAAAAAGTCTATTATGCAGGTTCATGGAAGCATTCAAAAGGAACAAGTTATTATTTCCATTGACCCTGGTAGTAGATATAATTTTATTAATATTGCTTTGGTTAAGAAGTTGCAAGTTCAAGCAACAAAAATCAAGGACATACAACTAGAGGGTGAGAATGTTCAAATTTTTGAAGATTTAAAGATCACCATGGATAAATATGTTTTACATTCAGATTTCTATGCTATTGAGATGGATGATAAGGATATTGTTCTTGGTTATCCTTGGTTAGATTCTTTGGGTACTGTTAACATTAATGTGCAAAAGAAGTTTATGAAGTTATGGTACAGGAAAAAGAAGATAACATTACAGGATATTTCTCACCTTAAGGAGCAGGGATCCAAGGAAAATCAAGAAGCGGTTGTAGAGAAACAAATTGAAGAACCTGAAACAAAATCCAAGAAGGCCGTAGCAGCAAAAGAGTCCATGGAAGAAGTAGTAGAAAATGATTCAGTGGAAATAACAATAATAGAGTCCAAGGAAGCTTTGATAGAAGAGCACAAGGACACACCAAACAAATAGAACATGAAAGAACAATGTGTAGAGGAATTTAAAATAATGGAGCCAAATGTTGAGAATTCAAAGAAGGTAGAACATCAAGTAAAGGTTGCACCATATCACCATCCACACCACCATGAGCGGAAACAATATTGGAGACATGGTTCAAGGCAACAATATTATGGTTCTACATGTAATCAGAAGAGCACCAACTATGGCAGTGTTTGGCAAAGAAAGCATAGTGATCATGGTTTTCAGCATGGTTCATCAGCATCAAGGAACAAGTGGACCCATCATTCAAGTTATCAAAATACAGTAGCAGAAGCATGGAGCCAACGAAGCAGATTTGGATACTCAAGTAACAAAATGGCATACCAGCATCATCGGGTTTCACTTGGATGGATGGATGATCGAGATTGGTACCAATTGCTAACATTGCTTAGCAAATCATACTATCATGTTTCTTCATATGTTTTGAGGACGAAACATTTGTAAGGAGGGTGGCATGGTAGGGTACCTAGGAATAGATATTTGGGGATATATTATTATATTGTATAAGGGTTGGCATGGGCCACACATAACCCAAGGTTGATTGTATTATAATATTATATTATATTATATTATATTATAATATAATATTAGTAGTAGGCTCTCCAAAGTAGAATAAGAATATGGATATATAAAGAAGAGATATTTGTCATTGTAATCAATTCATATCATTGAAGAAGAATCTTATGTAATCGTCGTGCCCACGAAGTGGCCTCTCATCTTGGGAGATCTTGTGGAGTTATTCCTTCCTTAAGGATTATTATTGGTGTTGCCCTACCTTAAGGGTATTATCTATCTCTCTCTCATTTGTGGATTGTTATTGTGGATAATATATTATGGATGAATGATTTGATATTTCTGCATATTGGTGAATGGTTCATGTTTAATAATAAAAGTTATGCAACAATCAATACTTCAAACCCTTACCAAGAATGCATGGGATATTATTTCTAAAAAGTTATTTAAGTGAAGGAACACCAAGAAAAATAAGAGATATAGAAAATTGTGAGCCAGGAGGGAGTGCAAGCTGGGAGCAAGAGTGAGTGCAAGCAAAGAGGGAGTGTGAACCAAGAGGAAGTGCAAGCTAAGATAAATCCCCATTAGCTATTATGGAAGGAAAGTCATTTTTGAAATACCTAATTGGAATTCAAGATGACCTAGCTAGAAATAAAAATACCCTAGTTGGAAGTATGAAGGTCGAAGTTGAAGATAAGCAGAAGAGCAAATACATGGTAAGTTTGATCTAGGTAGGAGATGGTACACCAGAAGTAAGTATCAAGGATGAGATGATTGAGCATGATATAATGGTTCTTAAAAGTTGAGGGCTAATATGTAAGTTCCATAGATCATGGCCAGGGGTTTTGGAGATTCAAAATTGGATCAAGTGGAAGTAGGGATTGAATTCAAATTATTCTATGACTTTTCTTCCTAAAGGTTTTTTTCTCATCATATTTTCTAGTTCAAAAATTAGGGATAAAATAATGGATGGTGGCCCATGGTTTAGGGGAAGAGATGCACTTTATTTGAGACCATGGAACAAAATTTTTTTTGTTGAGTCAAAAACTATTAAGAAGCTTCAAGTGTGGGTTAGGATTTTTGGACTTTCATATTAGGTTATAAATAAGGATGTTTTGAAAAATATTGGAAATACCCTGGGGGAAGTCATCAAGGAAGGATCAACAACTAAGGAGAAAAAGCATGCTATATATACTTGAATATGTGTTGCTATGGATATTTCAAAACCTTTGCCACAATCCATTAAGATTAAATTTGAATCAAGAGAATGGGATCAACAAGTAGATTATGAAAATATTGCATTTTTTTGCCACAATTATTTTGATATTGGACACATGGCAATAGTTTTCAAAGTAAAAACCATGAATAAAGAGGTAATTATTTCTAGCCATGAGATAAACTTCAAGACGAAGCAAGGAAATCATTCAATAATAGAAGCTAGATCAGATCAAGGATATTCCACTCCCAAAGAAGAGGTAAATAAATCCTATAGACAATATAAATTGGTAATTTTATAAGGAATTAGAGGTGCAAAAGAAGATGTGGAGATAAAACCCAAAATAAAGACAACAAAAAAGGTCAAGTTTATTCTAGGTAAATCATCTTCATTTTTCTCAAGTAGTATAGAATCCTCTTTAGGTAATAAAAGTGAAAGTGGTGAAGATGTTATTCCTTGCACTTTAATATTTCAAGAGTAAAATAATATAGATATTTTCAAGTAGTGGTTGGAGGAAATCCATAACAATTTAGGGTTATTAAGGCAGAATAAGAAGGTAATTGTTATAGAAGATCATCCTTACACTTTAGGGTCTCCAGGAAAATATAAATAAGATTGTGCTTTTGAGGTTATTCCTTGCATTTTAGATCCTTCTAAACAAGGTAAACCTAAATATGATAAGTCTTACTATGAGAAGTGTGAGAAGATCAAAGAGATTGATGAAGATGAAAGTATTTCTAAGAATAAAAAAAATAAAGGAAGACCCAAAAAGCAAAAACAAAGAGAAAAAGAAACACAAAGGGATATTGATATGAGAAAACAAAAGAAAATATCACAAGTGTTAACAAGAAGTGAGGCTAAACCCACAAATAAAATAAAAAATAACAATGAAAATAATATTTTAGAATATTAGGGAAATGAATAAGAAACCTAAAAATATGTATTAAGAAATTGTGAGGTTGTTATAGACAAGATATTTTTGGATATAGAAGTTGGGCAGCAAATATTTTAGCCATTTGCAATGTTGAATTTCATCTTGACATAATTTAAATTTTTGAAGATATTTGATATAAAAGGAGTTGATTGTGGAAACTTAGTAGTTTGAGAAATATGAAGAATATATTTGATAGAAGGGTAAATGAAGAATATCTTCGATAGAAAGATAAAGTTGGATATGCTTTAATTAACTTGTTAGCAATGTAATGAAACCAATGTAATGTTTTGTTTTCTTAATGGAAGTGGCCCCAATATATATATATATTTATATAATGATAAATTTGTTTCAAAATAATATAAAAAATACACTTATAGTTTAAATTTTTTTATAAGATGGACAAAGGGGTTTTGAAAGGTGCCCCATACCTTTTACAAAGGTGGATCAACCAACCAACTGGATGCAAGGAATATAGAGATCAACATAGCAAACCAAAAAGGATCCACAAAACAGATAAACAACAAAACTACATAATAGTTGAGGACAAATCTAAACTAAAACCATCAACACACTAGATATTTTACTATCAATAGCTAGAAATCCAAAAATACATCATGTCTCACGCAAGAGACTATACGTATTGAAAAACATAGTCAAGCAAAAACCCCAAAAATGACGTCCAATAATAACAATTATTTGTGGTGTGAATTCTTCTATAATTCAAATTCAAAATTTGACCATTGTTTAGGTACAGACTCTTGCGTTCAGTAAATTTTCCCAGGGGATCCCTACTAGCGCATATCAGAGCCATTTGAAGACACAAATTTATCCTCAATATTTCATTATCTATTTGATTTAATCCATCTAGAAAAGCCCCAAGTTTGCTAAAAAATCCATTGATCTATTTCCCTCCTTGTAAACATGCTTAATCTCAACCGCTTTGAGGGTTAAAATCCATCTTTGGGTTTCAGCAAGTTCATTCATGATCGTCCAAAAAGGGACCTAAGCACCTTTGATCATATTAATGATATTGAGGAAATCCCCTTCAATAATTACCTTCTTGCCATTCAAAATTTTCATTTGACAAACCCCTTAAATGAGAGACCATGCCTCCATAAAATGATTGGTCTAGTGATCTAAATTTTTAGCGAAAGCCAACAAAATCCTCCCGTCGGAGTCTCTAACCAATCCCCCACACTGACTGGTCCCGGATTTCTTTTAGAAGCTCCATCAAAATTTAGCTTCAACTAGCCAGGAGGAGGTTCCAAAATAGTAGTCTATCTAACATGAGCTTAAGGGCGATGATCGGAAGAATAATATCTAAATCCAAGAACAGATTCCACCACCAACTCCCCAACAGAAGTGACCTTATCTAAAGGAATTACATCCACATTTTCAACAATGGAAGCAATAGCCCAAAGTGCTATGAACTCAACCGGATGGGAGATATTTTAAAAGGTTCTAGAATTCCTCTCCTTCCAAATACACCACCAAACATGAGATAAACCAAAAAACCAAAAAGCCCAAGATGCGAAGCCAGTAAAGAAAACCTCTATTAAATGATCAAATCAAACAACAACTTCAAAAAAACTTAATATATTATTAAGATAAATTAAATATATCCAAATAAAAAACACATTTATATTTAAATAAATATTATTACATATATTTATATCAAATTTTAAATAAATATACTATTAATCCACCTTTAAATTTATTTAATAATTAATATCTATTAAATTTTAATATCTTTCATGTTTAAATAAACAAATTATTAATAAACATTACTCGTTTTGATGAGCATCGTATTATCTTACTGGTCGTTATTATTTCTTTCATTAAACTTAAAATTTAGAAACTTTTCAACTTTCTTTTTGTCCATGACAAACTATTTTTTTTTTCAAAATTTTAATTTAAAATATTAAATAATTAATAAAAATAAAATTGGATTAGAATACAACTATTTATGCAACAAACAAGTCTCGGTTTTTTAAAAATGATATCCTAAACCTGCCTTGCAAAAATTATTATATATATATATATATAGCATCCTATAAGAAAAATTTGTTTTCACTCCTTGTAGGTTAGTGAACTGGGTACCTACTCTAGCTCCATTTCTAGTTCTAATGCCAACAAAATACATAACCCATATTTTGTCAAATCAATTTGCATAATGTTAATGGGATGTTATTTAATTGCCAAGTCAAAACTAAGATGTTAGTCGATCCTTCAAATAGTCAATAGTTGTTAGTCGATCCTTCAAATAGTCAATAGTTCTCTGGACTTCTGAGTTTTCATCATCCTAATGTACAACAATATTTGTTTCTAGAATTTAATGATAAGTATCATTATCCATTTTTTTAGATTTTAAAAAAAATTATATTTATCAAACTAGAATATTAATTCAAATGTGGTAACTTAGGTGTACGATCTTACTATCTTCATTCAAATCTTAAACCTTCTATGTGACTTTTGCTTGTTTTTATATTTGTTATTATATATTATCTTTAAATGCTTAACAAAAAAAACATTGAAACTTTTTAAAATATCTCATATTATACTAAAGGAAAATTTTAAAGAAATATTAAGTGTAAATATCAATACAAAATTCAAATACTTATATTTTATAATTTCTAATATATTAATATTATAAATAAATTCAAATATTTTTGTAAAATTATGTTTTAAAATAATAAACCTTATTTATAAAGTATTAAATTTGATATATTTTTTTTTGATAAAAACTATATAAACTATGACAATTTTATCTAAAAATTAATACCATAAGTGTATTTATAACTTCATATATTATATGGTATGTTTTCTTTTTTACTGTAGAGGAGTTGGTTACAACCACACTATTTTTAGTAACTATCAAATGTAGTGTTCAAACCATAAGGGTTGCCCCCAACAAACCTATTCCACTTCATTATTTTATAACCCAGTGTGAAGAGGATCACCAGTCGCTCATGATTCATATCATTGTCATCATTCTAGCATGCACTCAGAGGATTTGGATCATACTACTACCTTTGCAATAGGCATGCCCCCAAGGTTTGAACCTAGGTCTCTTTTGGGTAAGTTCTTGGCCAAACAGACACTTACCAATCCACCTAGCCCTTGGAGGTATATATTATACGGTGTTTATTTTTTTTTGTTACATCCATTATTTTTAGTAACTGACAAGTGCAGGGTTCAAACCATAGGGGTTGCCCCCAACAAGCTTATACCACCTCATTATTTTATAACCCAGTGTGAAAATGACCACCGGTCACTCAGGATTCGTACCATCATCATCAATCTAATGCACACTTAGAGGATTCAGAGTAGCGTACTACCTTTGTACCCCCAACAAGCCTATACCACCTTGTTATTTTATAATCCAATGTGAAAAGGACCACCGATCACTCAATATTCATACCATCATCATCATTCTGACACACTCAGAGGATTCAAAGTAGACCCTACTACCTTTGCAAATAGGTATACCCTTAAGGTTTGAACCTAGGTCTCTTTTGGGCAAGTATCTAGCCATATAGACAATTACCAGTCCCTCTACCTCTTCGGGACTAGGTTATATGGTATGTTTTTTTGTTACATAGGAGAGTTGGTCACAACCACACTATTTTTAGTAACTCATCATCATTTTGATGCACACTCAAAGGATTCAAAGTAGACTACTACCTTTGTGCCCCCAACAAGCCTATACCACCTTGTTATTTTATAACCCAATGTGAAAAGGACCGAGCCATCCAATGGGACCGCCAGAAACGCAAAGAGCAAGCAAAAACCAAGTAACCAAGCTGGCCAAAAACAACCACCTCTAGTTAATTTTTTACAATTCTTTTTAGTAACTCATCATCGTTTGATGCACACTCAAAGGATTCAAAGTAGACTACTACCTTTGTGCCCCCAACAAGCCTATACCACCTTGTTATTTTATAACCCAATGTGAAAATGACCATCGATCGCTCAAGATTCATACCTTCATCATCAGTCTGATGCACACTTAGAGGATTTAAAGTAGACTACTACCTTTGCAAATAGGATACCCTCAAGGTTTGAACCTAGGTCTCTTTTGGGTAAGTGCTTAGTCAGATAGATAATTACCAATCCACCTAGCCCTTGGGGACTATATTATATGGTATGTTTTTTGGTTACATAGGAGAGTTGGTCACAATCACACTATTTTTAGTAACTAACAAGTGTAGGGTTCAAACCACATGGGCTACTCCCACCAAACCTATTCCACCTCATTATTGTTGATCTAGCATGAAGGGGACCACTAGTCGCTCAAAATTCATACCATCATTATCGATTTGGTGTGCACTCAAAGGATTCATATCAAACTATTACCTTTACAAATAGGCTACCCGGAGGTTTAAACCTTGATGTCTTCTTGGTAAGTGTCTAGCCAAACAAGCACTTACCAATCCACCTAACCCTCAGTGACTTATATGGTATAATATGAAGGTGTATTCATACATACACTAAGCTTAGAAACATAATAACAAATAATAAAAATTTATATTTTTGCAAAATCAATTATTAAAATAAAAAGTACTTACTTTAAAGTATTAAAATTTTGATAAAAGGATAAGTTATTATATACACTAAACTTAGAAACATAATGAAAACATTAAAATTTTATATTTTTAGAGAATTAAATTTTAAAATAAAATACTTACTTTAAAGTATTAAGCTTTTGATAAAAGAATAATTTATTATTAAAATTTATATAAGTTATGATAATTTTATTTAAAAATTAATACCAAAAATCTATTTATAATTTCATACATTATTTGATATGTTATAAAGATCCATTCATACACTAAACTTTAAAACATAAATGTGCATTGTACATAAATAGTATTGTTCTACATAGGTATATCATTTTAAAATTTTAAATAAATATTTTATTTGTTGATCCTTCAATTTATTACTTCAATTTTTTTATTTTGGTTAGTGTGAGAAAATTTTATGACTGATGTTCAGTGCATGGCATCCTCATCCCTATCATGACCTCTCATAAGGGCAAGAGCTAAACTTATCAATAAAGGCCAAACACATAGCCATCACACATCCACCTTCTCACACACTTGCCCACGCTATGATTTAAAACTTGGACCTCTTTAAAGAAGAGCCAAAACCAGAACTGTCCACCCTCTCGCACACTTACCCACGCCAAGGTTTGAACCTTAGAACTCCCCAAAGAAGAGCCAAAACCAGAACTGTTGCATCTCCCTGGTAACTTATTACTTCAAATTTAAAATCTATTAAATTTTAATATCTTTAAAATTTAAATAATAAAATATTAATAAGCATTTTTCCTATTTTCATGAGTTATGCATGATGACTATAATTTATGTAAAACAAATAATAAAATTTGAATTTTTTTGGAGTAATATTTCTTATACACATCCTCTGTGGGGAACGTCCATCACATCACCAATAATGCAAGTGGTGTCCTTATGTTAAAAAGTATTCACTTTGAAAATAATAAACTTTTGGTATCAAATGGTATTATTTTAATTGTTGAATAAAATTTAATTTCGATAAAACAAATAATAAAATTTAAAATTATTATAACAACACTATGTCTTCATAATATAATAAGGGTGAGACCATTTCAATCCTAAATAATCAATTAAAAAAAAAAAAATTGATATAAAATAGCTTGTTATACAAAAAAAACATATAACTTAAGATAAAATTGTTTCAAAATAATATAAAATAACTTATATTTTTTAATATATCATTAAGATCAAAAAAAATATATTCAAAAACAAGGGTGAGTCCATTTCAATAATATATAATCAATTAAAAAATAAAAAAAAATAGATATAAAATAGCTTGTTATACAAAAACATATAACTTAAGATAAAATTGTTTCAAAATAATATAAAATATATACTTATAACTTATATTTTTTAATATACCATTAAGATCAAAAAATATATATTCAAAAACAAGGGTGAAACCATTTCAATCCTATATAATCAATTAAAAAATAAAAAAAATTGATATAAAATAACTTGTTATACAAAAACATATAACTTAAGATAAAATTGTTTCAAAATAATATAAAATATATACTTATAACTTATATTTTTTAATATATCATTAAGATAAAAAATATATATATTAAAAAACATCCTGTGAGTGTGGTCTAGACACCACTTGCATTGTCCGTGGTGTGACCCATGTTCAATCCACATGGTGTATATATATATATATATATATATATATATATATATATATATATATATATCATTTTTAAATGAATATATTATTAATCAACCTTTAAATTTATATTTAAAAATTTATATATATTAAATTTTATCATTTTTTTTATTTTTTTTTGTATATAAGCTCATTCACACACACCCTCATGGTGGTTTGAACCTGGGTCTCCAAAAAGAAACCCAAAGTCCTAACAATATACATTTAAATAAATATTACTATATACATTTATATCATTTTTAAATGAATATATTATTAATCAACCTTTAAATTTATATTTAAAAATTAATATATATTAAATTTTACCATCTTTCAATTTTAAATAAACAATTTTTTCTTAATAAGCTAGTTTAAATAAGTAAATTATCTATAAACATTTTGATGATGAGCATCTTATTATCTTACACTATTTTGCATGTAGTTATTGTTTCTTTCATTAAACTTAGATTATTTTCAAATTTAATAACTTTTTAACTTTCTTTTTGTCTATGAGGATTTGTCATTTTACTTGGATACCGTGAGATTTTGTGGTGCTTATAATTTGGATGTAATTTCGTGGTGCTTACAACTTGGATGTAATTTTTACTATGCATGCAAGTTCAATGACTCAAATTGTCTAGTTTTAAGGTTTTCTCCATGCATGCACTATGAAATTTTGGTCAAACATTTTATGGTGGTGTAAAAGTTTTCATTTGCAAAGGAAGGTACTCTTCAGAGCTATCCCTTTCCTTTTTTTTCTTTTATTTATTTATTTATTGTGTGTAGTGTCGTCTCTCTTCGATTTAAGAGGTTGGTACCTTTTTCTTTTTGATAAGTGGTAATAAACATGGGTACTAAAGAAGAAAGTGAGAGCTCTATGAGAGGTATTGAATATGCAATTATAAAAAAGTGGAAAGACAAGATAACACACAACTTTAAACCTTTAATAAAAACCTAGAAAAAACTATATAGTTATCGTGATTTAATGTAAAACGAAAATCATTTACACAAAGGAATTTCTTATTTATATAAGTAGGAATTAATTTACCGCTTCATAGCTTTTTGGTCGATGGAGCAAGATCTGAAGGGAATTTCAAAAACTGAAGGGAGATGTAGAACTTAAATTCTTCCCTAAAGGCTTTTTCATTGCCATTTTTACTTGCATGGAGGATAAGACGGGGATTCAAGATGGGGGGCTTTATTTCATGTAAAGGGTTGATCTTTTATGTGGAACTGGACCATTAGTTTTGATCCCAACAAAGAAAAACTAACCAAAGCCCCAATCTAGGTGCAGTTGTATGCTCTTCCCCTAGAATTTTAGAATGAGGAAAAATTGAAAGGAATTGAAAATACTATTGGAGAATATATAGGAATGTCCAAAGCAACTAAAGAGGCTCATGTAACTACCTTTACCCAAATTTATCTCCATGTAGACCTATCAAGCCCTCTTTTGAAGGTAATTATTCTAAGTGCAGGGGATTATGAGTGGACCCAAGATCTATATTATGAGAATGTGCCCTTTCAATGCAGATTTTTCCATGCTCATGGTCATATCTTGTGAAACTATCCTGCTCTTAAGCAAAAATTTGGAGAGATAGAGACAAAGAAGGATCCATTAGGGAAGAAGGAAGAGTGGCAATCTCCAAAATTGACAAACATGAAGGATAAACAAGTGTGGTAGAAGAAAGGGAAAAAAAAATCAACAAATAAATTTATGATTCTACAAGAGATAAACCAAGAGATGGAGGAATCCATGCATATTCCTCGAGGGGAAAATGAACAAACAACAAGGAGTAATAGGGAAAACACATTGGAAATTATTTTCGAGAAGTTAATGAAAGATCTTGAAAACCTAGAGGAAGGTGATTTAATCTAGAGGAATCCCCAACTAAGGTTACGCCATGAAGATACTCCAATGGATGCTAATGAGCCCATTTAGAGTGAAAATATTTTGGATGGAAGATCCTCAAACCCTCCCTTAAAGGAGCCTTGTCAACTAGAAAAGGAGGAGATTGACCAAACCCTCCTACAACAAAGACCTATTCCTAAAAATGTGGTAACCTCTACCTCTAACCCCTCTTAATTCCTAATGTTCATGATATTTCTATTGTCCTTTTTAGTTAGGGCATCTCGAATACCTTAAATATTGAAGGAAATAAAAAAATAGGACACTAAAGAAGGGGAGAGGAGGAAAAAATCAAAAGACATTGAGAACCTCTCATCAAGTGCTTTACATTTGGGACTAAAGTCTACCTCATATACCAAAAAAAGGTCAGACAAATTGATTCAGTTAAGGAGAGGAAGGAAATCTTTGACAAAGCTCTTGGAAGATATAGGGAAGACCCTCATGGACTATGGACTGGTGGTTTCCCTAAGTATAACATTTTTGGTAGAAAAACCCTTCACAAGTGGTTCACAATGAAGATGTGTAAGATGATTAACAATCTACAATGGTGAGAGCTAGGGTTTGAAATGGCAATTTCATGAAATCATGGATGCAACCGAGGTGTAGTTTTTTTGTGTTGTTTTATTTATTGTTGTTATTTTGTGTGCTTTTTTGTGTGTTTTTTTGTGTTTTTTAATTTTTATTGTTGTTTTTGTATGTTTGTGTTTATTGGTGTTTTTTGTGTTTTGGTGTGTGTGTTTTTGTGTTTGTTGTTTTTTTTTGTTTTTGTGTGTTTGTGTTTTCCTTCCTTTAATTTTTCACTATGTGTGTTTTTGTATGTGTTTTTTTTGTGTGTTTTTATGCTGTGTTTATTTTTTTTTTTTTAAGGAATGTTTTTTGAGTGTGTTGAAAAGGATATACTAGATACGAGCCTTGGATGTCTTTTGGCAGAATAAATATCCCTACTTCCTTGATCTTACTTGGAAGTGACACCCCAAAAAAGTGTTTTCCAAAAAAAATCTTTTATTTTTTTTAATATAAAATGTTAAACAATTATTAAAAAAAAAAAAACTTGGATTAGAATACAACTAGTTATGCAACACTTACTAAGAAGCCTCAAT
>JAQPPZ010008471.1:0-15070 GCA_028583015.1 Wollemia nobilis | reverse complement strand
GGAGCTTTTTGGGTTGACCAAGCGATTGCGGTAATCCTTGGAGCTTTTTGGGTTGACCAAGCGATTGCGGTAATCCTTGGAGCTTTTTGAGGAAGAGAAAAATCACAAGTAACACAAATGAATATCAAGTTACATGAAAGGAAGCCATGGAAGAGAAGAATACAACCATAGATTCTAGAGCTAAAAGAAAGAGTTTTTAAAATGCTTGGAAGGTAAAATGTGTAGAGGATGTTGGAATGTTATTCGAATAGCTTAATCCAAAACTCAAGAGATTTTTTTAAATGCCTCATCATAATGCTGGAATTGTCATGTAATCTCATGATTTAAAAGAGTAAATCTTTGTTGATTTACTTAGGAATTATTTTAAGATGGTTTGTTCTCATTAAAAAATATTTTCCATTTTTTGCATGTTTTTTCTTCTCATGGAGTTTCATTGTTCAAATTAAGTGTAACATAGCTCATTTTTTCTTAATTTTATATGGTTTTATTATGATTACATTATAACTAGAGCATATTTTGGGATAAAATCTAAATGTAACTCCCAAAGAATCTATTCAACATTTCATTTAAGGGGAATTGCAAATGATGTTGGTATTTGAGCAAGATTTTTTTGCTTTATAATGATATGGGATATATGATAGCTACTAATATAGAATTAAATTTTATAGTTGAAATTTCCAATATGGAAAACAACAAAAATACTTGTTTAGCATACAATATCAAATCCAAGCATTGGAGCCAAAGGTAAAATCCAAGATATAGATCTAAAGATCTAAATGTAGTATCTAGTGAAATAAAGCTAGAACCTTAAATGCTAGTAAAATATTATAGATAAAAGTGTTTATATAGGTAAAAAGTTATAAAGCTTTATTCAAAATGAAAAAATACAAAACTCAACAACTATATAATATTTGGAAGATGATTTGAAGGGAAATGGCCAAGTATGAAGTTCTTTGTAGTGATATGAGACAAATATAAGGCACAAAATATTGTAGGAGTCGGTTCATGTTCATATTTTGGAATAATAAGTAATAGGTTAAGCAATTCTTTGAATAACTAATTGAAAAAAGAATAACAAGTAAGGTTTTGGTGATCAAAATCCTCTATAGGGAGGTGTGATCCAAAATGGACTATTGAGTCACTCTTAAAGGCACATGTAAAACTTATCATGGTAATGATATAATGATTTGGATATCATGAACATCATACTGAATTATAGGCCTCTAAAATATATTATGTTGGTAGAAAAATTATTTAATGATCACCATGTTATGCATGTACTCATAAACCAAGTCCAACTTAACTAAAAGATAGTAAAAATGCTAATAATTTTTTTTTAAATATATCACAATGTTAGACCCCATCCTTAAATAAATATAGTTGGATAAAGTATAGGTTCATAAGCCAGGTATAATCTAGTTTTAGTTGACTTGTTATTCCTCAAGATTTATAAACACACAAAATATAATAATAAATTAGATTCAAGAATTTCACAATATCTAAGGTCGAATTTTGACCATAATACCCATAGGGATTGAGTATTTTTCTAAAATAAAATACTTCTAATATCTCATATTAAGTCATTTTTTAATGATATAATTGATGGTTTGATCACCTAATTTATTATCAAGCAAGTAATGCATCCAAGTCCTATCTACTAAGGTTGCAAATTATTATAAAATGTTTAATTATAATAACTCAATTGTAAAGGTTTGATCTTGTGATAATCCTTTCTCAAGATTTACCATAAATAGTATATATATATATAATCATAATAATAAAATTTATTGTCATCTAGCCTAAATATAGTCTACAAGGTAATACTAATCTTATTTTTTTCAAATGGTTATATGGGATTGAAATGGGCCCTACCCGCATTACATTATCACAACATAATTTTTTTTAAATTATAGAAGGGTAATTGAAAGGTCCCTGAACATTTTACAACAAGAAGAAAGCCAAGCCTACAATATTTTAAAAAGGGGCATGAACAGATAATAGTTCATGTAGGGACTTAAAACTAGCTAGCCCACCAGGGCATAATGGGAGCAACTCAAAAATAAGAAGAGAACCCACACTAACATATCCCTTACCAACCCAACTAAAATAGAGAAGAGGCATCCTCAAAATAAAATGAATGTAAACAAAGGGGCAGAGAGATAGGTATAAGAAACTCCCCCTACAAACTGACTATACGAACCCACAACTAAATCTGCTCTTTAGAAGGCATAGGATCATGGATCTCCAAATCAATAAATGCAATGGAATTTAAATTCCCAAAAAACATGGATCTAGCCATAAGAATGTGCACACCCCCATAGAAAAATTCTAGCAATTATCAATAAAACTCATCAAATAAACTGTTCAACTTCTATGGTAAAATTATCCCTAAAAATAGAGATATTATCTTGGCTTAACCCTAGATTAGCTAATATGTCTACACTCTTGTTACCTTCTCTAAAGTTGTTCCTAACATGAATTCCTTTCAAATTTTGATAGAATATTTGGGATTCCTTAATTAGATTGAAGATTTTCAAACTAGGATTTTGATCATTAAAAAAGGCCTTAACCACGTTTAAGGAGTCCCCTTCAATAATAATTTTTTTATAATTCAAATATTCCATTAATGTAGTGCCTTTATACAGTGCCCTAGCTTCAGCAAAATAAAAAGTTTGTGGACTCAGATTTTATGCAAAGATAATAAGAATCTCCTCATTATGATTCCTAAAGAGGCCATATACCCCCGTTATCCCTAGATTCCCTTTTTATGCTCCATAAAAATTAAATTTAATCTGATCCTAAGACAAAGGTTACCATTTAATAGAGGTTTTGATATTTAGAATATCTATAGTTTTGGTGTTGATTGAAAAACCCATTTTTTTCAAAAGAATAATCTTTGCTACCCCTCCATGACTAAGAACTAAATTTAGATTTCCCACATTTTCAAAAATAAATTTTAACACTCTAAACCATATTGTTTCAATATTTCTCTTTATGCTTTTGAAAACTCTTCTATTTTTTCCCTTCAAAACACCCCAAAGGATATGTAGGAGGCTAAAGGACCAAAAGGATCATAAGATATGGTTTACAAATGGAGAGGTCCACTACTAAATAACATCCTATAATGAGTAAGAGACACCCACAGAACTCCTAAAAATTTCATTAAGAGTGAAAACGCTTCCCTTGAAAAAGGGCATTGGAAAAAGAAGTGATTGGTGGATTCATCAAAAAATTTACAAAGGGAACACCAATTTGTAATTATCATACCTCTTCTTTGTGAATTGTCCACAATGATAATTTTATCCTAAGATGCCGACCAAAGAAAACAATTTACTTTTGGCATAAGACCTTTAACCAATTTTTTTTTTAAAATAGGAACTTCTTCTACGACATCAAAAGTAATGTTATAAGATGACTTAACAACAATAACCCATCACTTTCATTCTTCCAAATTAAGTTGTCTTTATTTTTCGTGTTCTTTATGAAAGCACGAGATTTCGGGTGAAGGAAACACTAATTGCGATGCATTCAAAACCAAATACGCTTAAGTCCTAGAAATGTAGAATGCATGAAATGAAAGAGACTCATTGAAATGAGATACAAGCAAATGGAGAAAACACAGCCCTTTCATTAAACTCTCTTAATCTCTGTTACAAAGACACCTCCTCCATTTTTAGGGGCTAGGAGCGTTAAATGAATTTGATTACAATCAAGACTTAAGGTTCCTCTTTTCACGTGCCCACACTTGAGATGGGCGGGCCAAGACGATGCCGCCACTGATGTTGATGAGTCCTTAACCTCTGCTGCTCCTCCTGCGAACAAAGAAACAACAAAGATGTCAGTAGCACCTACTGCAAATAAGAAGTGTTTGTTCTCTAAAATTAATGAAAGATGCATGTAAATGATTAGCCAAATCGATAGACAAAATGACTCTAAATGACCTGCAAACTCGACAAAGATTGGGAAACATCACCAGAAGGCCGCTGCCATCGAGACAGCTAGCCAATCTACCTTCACCTAGAATTTGTCCTTGGGCAAGACATATTCTGACTGCTATTCGTCCCTGGGTGGGACGAATTCTACTGTGTTGGAAAAGCTGAAGTGATCCTGCTCCAATGTCGACTCACGAGACCTCCAAAACACCTGCAAACAGAGGGGTTATGTAACTGGGGCCATTTTGGGACGACCCAGATGGTCGGATTCTCCCAATTTGGCCTCTATCCTCAGGAATTTGATGTCGCTACCTGCAAGTTAGTGGGACAACAAAGCGACAAAAGGCATGATAAAATCTGATCAAAGTGTTATGAAATTGAAGCTATGAGTTAACAAGATAGAATAACATAAGATGCCATATGAAAAAATAATCTATAATGCTTTAGAATAAAACTTAGAGAGTGCGGGGGTGCCCAAGTGGGCCTCCCACCGTTGGCACTTGATTCCAGCACCAATCCACTAGGGATGGGCCCAAAACCTCTTAGGATTGGGATGTATGCAAATTGGTGGTGTAAGGTGGTCAAATGTTGGATTTGGGTTGGATCCATGCTTCCAAAAGCCACCCAATAACCTCCCTTGTGAAAGAGATTAGTGGATGTGAGAAGGTGAATCAGAAAGATGCAAGTGGGTAATCAATCGGACAACACTTCATTGCTTGAAATCGCCTCCAATATGTCTTCTTTGGGTGAGAAAAGTCCCACCTTTTATAGACCCATGGGGTATCTTTTGAGAGGGAAGCATAAGAACCATGTGTTGGTCATAGGTGCCATGTGGCAGTCATGTCTTCCCATGAAGGAGGGGAGTCCTCCATGACTTGGGCTTTCATAACTGCCCTTGTGATAGTCCTCTAACGGCCTATTTGCCCACCCACACACGCGTGCGAGGCAGGAGTCATCAACTGACTGTCTTTGGCTGCCACTTGGCGCCATTCTTCTTTTTGCCCGTTAAACTCAGAATTCGTCCCTACCAGAGACGAATCAATCCTAGAGATTCGATCATCTCGGGTGAGACGAATTCCATTTTGAATTCATCCCTAGGTGAGACGAATACTGAGCAAAGTGCCTGAATGTGCCAAATTGCCTCTTGACCTTACAAAATTGCTATGAAAGTGGTTAGGACCATTGTTTGACCTCTGAGGGCTGTGTTTGTCAAAGCAATCAGTGTTTGCAGTCGCATAATCGGATTGGTGCTGTTTTGGTGTCTACAGATGCCCCTTTTTGGGATGCGTTGTGCATAGCGCAGCGTCAAGCAAAAATAGATAACAAAAGCACTAATGATTAGGGTTTCTTGGTAACCTAACCAAATTTTGATGCCCCAAGCATGGAAAGGGCATGCATTCTTGAATCCTTGCTTCTGACGAGCTAAGAAGTTTGATTTCAAGTATTAACCTGTTTTGATGAGGTGTGACTTGAGCTTGGACATTGATCAGTCATGATTAGGCAAAGGGCGCAACCTTTTGTCCTCAGGGGAACCTTGTGTTCATGATTCATGAATGCCAAGCGTTTGATCAATTTGATTGTTGCTTGTTTACTACCCCAAGCAGGAGCGTAATTGTCTTTGTCAATGATCCTTTGAATGCATGTCGTTTTCATTAATTGGGTGTGTGATTGTTGATAGATGACTAAGTGTGACTACCCCCTCAAGCGACGAATCGATGAGGAAATGTCCTTCGTGATAAAAGCGACGAGTCGCTTGACCCAAGATGACTTGTGGAAGGGGGCCTTTAGAGGGTTTACGTTTAAGTATTTGTAATTTTTCCAACATTTGGACCTATTTTTGGTGGGTGTTAACCCTTTTGGTGATGCCGTAATGGGGTAAAATCATCGAAAACCCATCTTCCCGTGAAGCGGTCCGGCTATGGTAGCCTTCTTGGGGAAGTAGGAGAGTGAGAATTTGAACCCCTACATCAAATTTTCTTTGCCCAGAGGTTAAGTGCAAGAGCACTTGTGTCCGACAATGCTTATTGCTATTTGTTTGTGTTGCATTTTTATTGTTTTTGTTATTTTTTGTGACACCATTTGGGGATTAAATTATCAAAAATCCATATTCCCGTGGAGCGGTCCAGCTATGGTAGCCTTCTTAGGGAGTAGGATAATGATAATTTGTGACTCCAATGTATATTTTGTATGCCCTGGATGTCAGGTGCAGTAGCACTCTTATCGGGCAAATTTAATGTCTGTTTTTAGTGCATTTTTGATCATTTTTTGATGTTTTTGAAGTTCTGGCCTGAATTCGTCCCAGGGTGGGACAAATTTTATCTTTAGAATTCGTCCCTGGGTGGGACGAGAACTAAACAGAGTGCTCATCCCAGTTAGGGATGAATTCCAGCTCAAAAGGCCTATTTAAGGGCCAAAACTTGAATTTGGGCTCATTTGTGTCAAATTTTTCTTACGATTTTGGAGCTCTTGGAGGAGGAGGTAGATCTGCGAAGTGAAATGCTGCTGAAATTTTCCCTGCCATTATGAGTGGACAAACTGGTTTGAGCGGCGGAGCCGAAGCGAAACCTGTAAGTGCTCCTTATAGTTTATTTTTGTTTAAGATTGCAAGTTTTTTATTTAAATTTTTTTGTGATGATGTTTTTCAAAAATTTTAAAACTTAAACCTTTAACCTGCGTTGAAGACAACGAAGACTTAGTGTACAATTAAACGTAACGTAAAACCTAGGTAAAGATTTTTATTTATGACTAAACCTTAGGTTAACGGAACGTAAAACCCTAAGACGTATTTTTTGTGTTTTTTTTTTGAATTTTTTTATGCTGTTTTTGAATTAATCAGTTAATATTAGAAACCTTAACGTTTTTTTTTTTTTTTTTTGAAATTTATCAGTTAAGATTTAGGAACCCTTGAACTGAAAATTTGTTTGAATTTTGAATTTTTTATTTGTAAATTAATCAGTTAGGATTAGAAACCCTAGAACTGAAAATTTGATTTTTATTTGAATTTTTGCGCTGTTTTTGCTGTACAGTTCTTTTCCATGCTTAAATTTTTTTTTTTTTGTTGACATGTTTTCTTTTGCAGGTTGTCAGGAGCCGGTACCGTGTACCTGCTGCTTTTACTGAGGCACGGGGGGCACTGACTGATGATGACTGGGAATGGCTTGATGCCCTTGGGCTCAAGCAGGTGGCTCGACTGGAGCCTGTTGTCCCGAATCAGGCTTATCTGACGGCCCTAATAAAACTTTGGGATCCGCGGACCAACACCTTCCATATCCCGACAGGGGAGATGACTGTGACTCTTGAGGATGTCTATCGGTTGCTTCGAATTCTGATAGATGGACTGCCTATTAGGACGTTGTCGTTTGATCAACGGACTGTTGTGTTGACGAGATGCTTCGGGCATGGGGAGCGGCTGGGTGTAGCGAACCCAGTGGAGACAGCCGAGGTGGACTGCCAGGCTGGGGGGATTTTGGTTGGATGGTGGCAGGAGAGGGGGGTGTTAGGAGTGAGGCATGCATTCTTGATGGGCCTTATTTCTAACATGCTACTACCTAATTCGTCAGGCGCGAGGTTCCCGTGGAACCTACTGGATTTGGTGTGGTAGTTGGTAGAGTGCCCGATAGAGGCATCGCTGATTTTGAGATGGGGACAGACACTATTGGCACAGCTTTACGAGGAGCTGTATGGGGTCCACTATCGGTAGCGGAAGGGAGTTAGCTACAGTTATCTACTACAGTGCTGGGGTTGGCAGCACATAGCAGTTGAGAGGCCGATCGGGTTACCATGGACGACTCGGGCTACGATGGATGATGAGGAGATAGGCTATGCATCTCTGTGGCGGTGGTATACGGAGCAGGGGCAGAGTCGGCGATGGGAAGGTGCCGTAGAGCACTATACTGATGCTTTCTCTTGGCTCACTCTAGGGGAGGTGGTTTGGTGCCCTTATCGGGACTGTCCAGCCTGGCCGAAGGCTGGGGAGTGGATCCGATGGGTACATAGGGAGCGATGGTTGATTGGGCGACACGGGACCGAGCATGAGTTTTTCTCATATAGCCGGGTGACACGATAGTTTGGGGTGTGCCAGGGGTTTCCTGGTGAGCCCGTGGTCTATCGACACCGGGGAGATGAGAGGGCTCTAGATCATCCTGTCATCACGCCACTGGGCGAGGAGTCAGATGCGGTGATTGACATCCCGGACGTGGATGACGTCGGGACTACCACTGAGTATGACTCGTGGTGGGTGCTGCATCGATGGAGAGGAGAGGGGCCACTAGGAGGCATTGAGGCGGCAGTGGATGGTGCTGAGGCAGCAGGGGATGATTGGGGAGTTCCATTGGATGATGCCGACATGGTTGAGGTGGGGGATGAGGATGTAGCGGTGGGAGTTGTGGATCAGCTAGACATGTAGGACATGGAGGAGCAGTGGGAGCCAAAGATTAAGAGAGTTTAATGAAAGGGTTGTGTTTTCTCCATTTGCTTGTATCTCATTTCAATGCGTCTCTTTCATTTCATGCATTCTACATTTCTAGGACTTAAGCGTATTTGGTTTTGAATGCATCGCAATTAGTGTTTCCTTCACCCGAAATATCGTGCTTTCAGTGGTGATCACGGTGGGACCCTGTCCCCTATTTTTAAGATCACAGAAACTAATTAAATTTTTGTGTTTTGTGCTTGACAAGTACCCTTTTTGGTTTCTGACTATTATTCGTCCTTGACTGTGGCGATTGCTTTACTGCAATTCGTATGACCCTAAGACAAATTCAAATTCGTCTCTGGGAGGGATGAATTTTGTTCTGTAATTCGTCTCATCGAGGGACGAATTTTTGTCTGCAAATTTTCATAGTCGAAGATCAGAAAACAACAGATTTGGGCAGGAAAAGGTAAGGGTTCTAAACTGTTCCTGTTACTTTCTATTTTTTTGTTTCTATTTTCTTTCAAATTTTGCGTGCTTAAATAAAGTAGTGTTGCTGCATGTTTCATTTTTCAAATAAAAAGGAATCACACACACTTCACGCAACAACTTTAAACCAAGGAGCTAGTCATAAGACCCCAGCCCTTGAGCAAGACCAACGGTGGGTTCATCATCACCTTGGCTTAGCTTTGCATCCATTTCCATGATTGTCACTGTTGTTAGGCGTAAATCTTGATGAAAGCTGATCGAGTGTCGCTGGGGTGATTCCCATGCATGCGAGGATAAGTCTTCTATGGTAGGTGCCATTAACAGGATAATCCCCCTTTCGTACTACCTACGTACCACGTACCATCTGCTCTCACGTACCTATAGTCTCCCTCTCGTAAGGGCGGGTATATAGAGAGGTTGGTATATCGGCCTGGTTGGTATATTGAAGGGGCGACCATTATGGGAGTTATATGAGCCTTCATTATGCATTTAAACATTCTTCAAAACTTGCAAAAACAAAACAAAACATCAAAATGCACTAAACAAATTTATGACACACTATTAATCCTTAAAAGAGATAATCACTGTTTGTGTATGTGTGTGTTCATTTCTGCTTAGTGTAACAAAAAGAAAAATCATCATAAACAAAAGATAAAAATCTACGCATTTTGTCATTTTCTCCAAAAGCTCCAAGGATTCCCGTAATCGCTTGGTCACTCCAAAATGCCCCAAAGGTGTCCATGAACCCTTTGGTCAACCCAAAAGCACCCCAAAGGTGCCCATAAGTGATGCAGGAGCATCCAACAAAATATGGGAAATCTTATTTTTTTCCCTAAATTTTAGTGCATCTTGTCGGGGCCATAACTTCTCAACCGTAGCTCCGATTGACATGAAATTTTACAGGGAGTTAGTTGGGATAATTTTAAACAAATACAATTCCTTGGAATTCTATTTGCCTAGAAAATTCAGTTTTTGGGGCCAAATTCCATCATCTAGTGCCCCGAAATTAGGTTTTAAAATTGTGTGCCCAATTTTTTACACTTTTTGAGCTGTTCGGATGTCAATATCTCCTAATGTATTTAGAGTTAGGACTTGAAACTTCATTTTTGTATTATCTACGGTAAGAGGGATGCGCAAACCAATTTTGGGCCCCATCTGACTCATTTTAAATTTTAGGGTTTTTAGAGAGATCGTCATGGTGCTCACCTATAGCCAAGCCCAATCACGGGCGGATGCTATGGGGAATATCCAAGGAGGCATGAGTCATCTCCGTTATAGTCCCAAGGATTTGGTCATACCACCTTGGTGACCTAACACACAAGGCAATCCCCTCCACACCTTAACATAAAGGGACTATAGGGGCACCTCTTCTAGGGGCACTCCAGTTCAGCATAGCACCTAGCACACACCCTACCATGAGGGGTACATACATAGGAGAGATCCCTTAGATGCTCGCTATGAGTGGTCACCATGCGATGAAGCACTAGGTCAACATAGGGTTCAATGGGAGGAACCACATCATTACACTATCCCTCCTTCACCCCCTCTAGTTGTTAGGACTACAAAGACAAATCTAGAGCACAAGGCTCCTCAGGTGGGGCGAGCCAACTCCACCCATTAATTTTTCACTTATGAAAGAGAGCACGAGGAAAACCCTTACCTTCCTCGAGAGCAATATACAGTGCAAGAGCAACATGCCTCCGCACCTGCTATCTATCAGGACCACTCACTGAGGCCAAAGCCCCGAGGGAATGCCGCTACCCCCAATAGAGGGAGGCTGCCTATAGAGATCTTGGATCAATACGACCGAGATAGATATGTAGGAGAGGCATCTAGGCCTTCTAGACATGAGGCGGTAGGACCAACTATCTTAGAATCTATCAAGCACATCACACGTCAGATGTAATTCATGCAGCTTGAGCTAGAGCGACTACATTTAGAGGAATTGTACTATATTAACAAAGAGCACCTTCAGCACCAGAAGGATGAGTTCTTCCAACACACTATGCAGGAGAAGACTCCAACCCCTCACACGCATAAGATAAAACATTTTGAGGGGCATAACTCATGGGGGCAAGACAGGTCATCGTGACCTCATCAAATGCTACCCCCAACACCTCCTAGACAGGAGTGGGAGGCTACTCTCCCGATTCCTGAAGCACCACCCCCGATGCCTCATAGACATAAGCGGGAGGCCACTCCTATAACCAATGACGGGTGCCTTCCTCAGACATCCACCCAGGTTTATGAGCCACCCTTAGAAATTCATCAAGAACCCTCTAAGGAATCAGAGCAAGAAGAAGAGCGGGATGAACTACCCTACCAAGGCATGGGGGGTGCTATCTGGCCACCCCTCCATAGGCCCCAAGTTCCTCAACAAGAACTAACCAAAGAGGAGGAGCTCAAGTCTCTCGATACATGCAAAGCACTAGAGCACTTAGAGTTGGTAGAGACCAAGATTTTGGAGCTTCCAAGGCCCAACTTACATGAGGCTCCTTTCGAAGAGGATCAAACTTTAACCATAGGGCTACTTGATGATATAGTCCTCCATGTCTCAGAATCTCTAGATTATGATGAGCTATACTCACTGGTCGAAGGTGAGGATAAAACAGAGATAGCCCACAACAATTACATGCGACAGCATCGGCATCCCATAAAAATTGAAGAAGCATGTCAACAGATAAACATAATACTAGGGCATGAGTGGCGCGTTAACCCACCATAGTGGGACCGAGCATTACATCCACCATGTTGGGCATACAGAGATCAAATTCTGCCCAGATATCCCATAGCAACATCAGTGCCGAGGGCAGACCCTGTCCTCCTATCCATGCATAGGGCCGATCCATTCGTGCCCATACCTCTAGAGCCAGATCCAAAGCGCAAAGACCATCAAGCTGGGGGTACCTCTATCCCTTGAAGAACCATAATCCAAACCAAAAAGCTCCAAGGATTATCGCAATCACTTGGTCACCCCAAAAGCTCCAAGGATTATCGCAATCGCTTGGTCAACCCAAAAGCTCCAAGGATTATCGCAATCGCTTGGTCACCCAAAGGCTCCAAGGATTATCACAATAACTTGGTCACCCAAAAAGCTCCAAGGATTATCGCAATCACTTGGTCACCCCAAAAGCTCCAAGGATTATCGCAATCACTTGGTCACCTCAAAAAGCTCCAAGTATTATCGCAATCACTTGGTCACCCCAAAAGCTCCAAGGATTATCGCAATCACTTGGTCACCCCAAAAGCTCCAAGGATTATCGCAATCACTTGGTCACCCCAAAAGCTCCAAGGATTATCGCAATCACTTGGTCACCACAAAAGCTCCAAGGATTATCGTAATCACTTGGTCACCTCAAAAGCTCCAAGTATTATTGCAATCACTTGGTCACCCCAAAAGCTCCAAGGATTATCGCAATCACTTGGTCACCCCAAAAGCTCCAAGGATTATCGCAATCACTTGGTCAAACCCCAAAAGCTCCAAGGATTATCACAATCGCTTGGTCACCCCAAATGCTCCAAGTATTATCGCAATCACTTGGTCACCCCAAATGCTCCAAGTATTATCGCAATCACTTGGTCACCCCAAATGCTCCAAGGATTATCGCAATCACTTGGTCACCCCAAAAGCTCCAAGGATTATTGCAATCACTTGGTCACCCCAAAAAGCTCCAAGGATTATCGCAATCACTTGGTCACCATAAAATCTCCAAGGATTATCACAATCACTTGGTCACCCCAAATGCTCCAAGGATTATCGCAATCACTTGGTCATCCCAAATGCTCCAAGGATTTTCGCAATCGCTTGGTCAAAAATCAAGAAAATTCAAAAACAACAAAAATCATCAAAAACAACAAAAATTTTTGCATCTCATTTCTAGGCATACTCAAATTCAACAATAGAGAAGCTCTTCTCGCACCTCATCTTCATATTCAAAAAAAAAAAAAAAAAATCAAATCCATCAAAAATACAAAAATACATAGCTGCATCAAACAATTACATCCATACATTGCATATTTGTGGTCATATAGTTCAAAAGCACCATAGGCTGTAATTGCTCTCCTAGTCCATCTTGTTCCACACTGTTCCACTTTACAAAACAACAAAAACACCATGCATCACTTTTACCACACTAGAGTCAGTGGTATTTTAATGTATCAAGAGTTTTCGTGATTCAGTCATCATTTTGCTCTTTAGCCATATAAATGTATCAACTCAAACAGATTTTATGAAGGTAGAGTTACACTTGAAATACACCTTGTTACATAACATCCCAACACAAATTAAAACACATAAAAATTCCCAAGTTGTGTGAATGAAAGATGAAACCTACAAGGTAATCCAAGTCACCATAAGCGAAACGGTTATCTTGCTCGTCCCACCGTGATCGCCACTAAAAGCACGAGATTTCAGGTGAAGGAAACACTAATTGTGATGCATTCAAAACCAAATATGCTTAAGTCCTAGAAATTTAGAATGCATGAAATGAAAGAGACACATTGAAATGAGATACAAGCAAATGGAGAAAACATAGCCCTTTCATTAAACTCTCTTAATCTATGTTACAAAGATGCCTCCTCCATTTTCAGGGGCTAGGAGCGTTAAAAGAATTTGATTACAATTAATACTTAAGGTTCCTCTTTCCGCATGCCCACACTTGATATGGGCGGGCCAAGACGATGTCATCGCTGATGTTGATGAGTCCTTCATAAAAGAATTTGATTACAATCAAGACTTAAGGTTCCTCTTTCCGCATGCCCACACTTGAGATGGGCGGGCCAAGACGATGCCGTCACTGATGTTGATGAGTCCTTGACCTCTACTGCTCCTCTTGCAAACAAAGAAACAACGAAGATGTCAGTAGCACCTGCTGCAAATAAGAAGTGTCTGTTCTCTAAAATTGCCAAAATATGCATATAAAAATTTGTCTAAAACAGTGAGCAAAGTGAGTCCAAATGGCCTGAGAACCTGACAGAAGACAGAAGATATTACTAGAAGGCCATTGCCACTGAAATAGTTGGCCAATCTGCCTTCACTTGGAATTTGTCCCTAGGCAGGATGAATTCTGACTGCAATTCTTCCCTGGGTGGGACAAATTCTGTTGTGTTGGAAAAGCCGAGGTGATGCTGCTCCAATGTCAACTCTCGAGACCTCCAAAACACCTACAAATAGAGGGGTTATGTAATTGGGGCCATTTTGGGACGACCCAGATGGTCGGATTCTCCCAATTTGGCCTCTACCCTCAAGAATTCGATGTCGCTACCTGCAAGTTAGTGGGACAACAAAGCGACAAAAGGCATGATAAAATCTGATCAAAGTGTTATGAAATTGAAGCTATGAGTTAACCAGATAGAATAACATAAGATGCCATATGAACAAATAATCTAGAATGCTTTAGACTAAAACTTAGAGAGTGCGGGGGTGCCCAAGTGGGCATCCCGGGAGGGGTGCCCAAGTGGGCATCCCACCGTTGGCACTTGATTCCGGCACCAATCCACTAGGGATGGGCCCAAAACCTCTTAGGATTGGGATGTCTACAAATTGGTGGTGTAAGGTGGTCAAATGTTGGATTTGGGTTGGATCCATTCTTCCAAAAGCCACCCAATAACCTCCCTTGCAAAATAGATTAGTGGATGTGAGAAGGTGAATCAGAAAGATGCAAGTGGGTAATCAATCGGACAACACTTCATTCCTTGAAATCGCCTCCAATTTGTCTTCTTTGGGTGAGAAAAGTCCCACATTTTATAGACCCATGGGGTCTCTTTTGAGAGGGAAGCATAAGCGCCATGTGTTGGTCATAGGTGCCATGTGGCAGTCATGTCTTCCCATGAGGGAGGGGAGTCCTCCATGACTTGGGCTTTCATAACTGCCCTTGTGACAGTCCTCTAATGGCCTATTTGCCCACCCACGCACACGTGCAAGGCAGGAGTCATCAACTGACTGTCTTTGGATGCCACTTGGCACCATTCTTCTTTTTCCCGTTAAACTCGGAATTCGTCCCTACCGGAGACGATTCTGAATTCGTCTCTAGGTGAGACGGATTCCATTTTGAATTCGTCCCTGGGTGAGACGAATACTGAGAAAAGTGCCTGAATGTGCAAAATTTCCTCTTGACCTTACAAAATTGCTATGAAAGTTGTTAGGACCACTGTTTGACCTCTAAGGGCTGCCTTGGGGGCTGTGTTTGTCAAAGCGATCAGTGTTTGTAGTCGCATAATCGGATTGGTGCTATTTTGGTGT
>JAQPPZ010008470.1:0-12794 GCA_028583015.1 Wollemia nobilis | reverse complement strand
TATAAGACCTCTATCCTCATTGTCCTATCTAATTTATCTTAATTTACTGGAGACTACTATCCTCTGCTTTATCACCTCTAAATATTTCTCTCAACTTTATCTCAAATCTGCACTAAACACAGTCCTTTGGTCTAGCATAAATTTGCTCAATCTTTGTCTCTGATCTACACCAAACATAGTCCTTCGGTATAGCACAAATTTTCTCAATATCTATCTCTGATATATATTAAACATAGTCCTTAATTCTAGCATAAATTAGCTCAATATCTATCTCTGATATGCACTAAACACATTCCTTTGATATAGCACAAATCTGCTTAGTATCTGTCTCTGGTCTGACACAAACCTATCCTCAAATCTGCACCAAACTCTATCCTCAAGCCTTAACACAAAGCTTGATCCAATCTCAAATCAACTCTGCTAGATCTACCCCAAGCCTTAACACAAAGCTTGAATAAATAAATCAATTAAATCTTCTCTCAATTCTACTCAAAGACTTACCTCAAATCTACCCATAAGTCCTCTCAAGGAATTATCCAATCTGCTCTCAATATCTATCTTCAAATCTGCATTGTAAGCTTCCACAAAAGCTTACACTAATCTATCCACAAGTCTTCATTAAGACTTACCTCAAATCTGCTCAACAAGTTCTCACTAGAAATTGCTCAATCTTCTCAACAAGTCTTCACCAAGACTTACCTCAAATATGCTCTACAAGTATTTACCAAGACTTACCTCAACACCAACTGTAAGCTTCCACAAAATATTACTCAACTCAACTCAATATATCACATAAAACCTCTTCAATCACACAAACAAGTTTCACAAGAGAATCTTGTTTTAATCTCACAGAAACATATAGAGAATGGTTAGAGACTCAATATGCTTCACACTCACAACAATGCTTAATCACTTTGTTTTACCATACAAACATATAGAGAATGGTTAAAGACTCAATATGTTTCACTCTCACACAACACTCAATCACTTCCAAACTCTCTTCAAATAAATTAAGAATAAAGAACAATTTGTTTCACAGAACTTGAACTATCACTCCAATACTTCCAATCAACTAGGCTCAATCAACTCCACTCAACCAATCACTCAATGAAAGTTTATTCAACAATGCTTGTGGATCTCTCTCCACTGAATACTCTTGTACTCACTTATAAGACCTCTATCCTCATTGTCCTATCTAATTTATCTTAATTTACTGGAGACTACTATCCTCTGCTTTATCACCTCTAAATATTTCTCTCAACTTTATCTCAAATCTGCACTAAACACAGTCCTTTGGTCTAGCATAAATTTGCTCAATGTTTGTCTCTGATCTACACCAAACATAGTCCTTCGGTATAGCACAAATTTTCTCAATATCTATCTCTGATATATATTAAACATAGTCCTTAATTCTAGCATAAATTAGCTCAATATCTATCTCCGATATGCACTAAACACATTCCTTTGATATAACACAAATCTGCTTAGTATCTGTCTCTGGTCCAGCACAAACCTATCCTCAAATCTGCACCAAACTCTATCCTCAAGCCTTAACACAAAGCTTGATCCAATCTCAAATCAACTCTGCTAGATCTACCCCAAGCCTTAACACAAAGCTTGAATAAATAAATCAATTAAATCTTCTCTCAATTCTACTCAAAGACTTACCTCAAATCTACCCATAAGTCCTCTCAAGGAATTATCCAATCTGCTCTCAATATCTATCTTCAAATCTGCATTGTAAGCTTCCACAAAAGCTTACACTAATCTATCCACAAGTCTTCATTAAGACTTACCTCAAATCTGCTCAACAAGTTCTCACTAGAAATTGCTCAATCTTCTCAACAAGTCTTCACCAAGACTTACCTCAAATATGCTCTACAAGTATTTACCAAGACTTACCTCAACACCAACTGTAAGCTTCCACAAAATATTACTCAACTCAACTCAATATATCACATAAAACCTCTTCAATCACACAAACAAGTTTCACACAGAATCTTGTTTTAATCTCACAGAAACATATAGAGAATGGTTAGAGACTCAATATGCTTCACACTCACAACAATGCTTAATCACTTTGTTTTACCATACAAACATATAGAGAATGGTTAAAGACTCAATATGTTTCACTCTCACACAACACTCAATCACTTCCAAACTCTCTTCAAATAAATTAAGAATAAAGAACAATTTGTTTCACAGAACTTGAACTATCACTCCAATACTTCCAATCAACTAGGCTCAATCAACTCCACTCAACCAATCACTCAATGAAAGTTTATTCAACAATGCTTGTGGATCTCTCTCCACTGAATACTCTTGTACTCACTTATAAGACCTCTATCCTCATTGTCCTATCTAATTTATCTTAATTTACTGGAGACTACTATCCTCTGCTTTATCACCTCTAAATATTTCTCTCAACTTTATCTCAAATCTGCACTAAACACAGTCCTTTGGTCTAGCATAAATTTGCTCAATGTTTGTCTCTGATCTACACCAAACATAGTCCTTCGGTATAGCACAAATTTTCTCAATATCTATCTCTGATATATATTAAACATAGTCCTTAATTCTAGCATAAATTAGCTCAATATCTATCTTTGATATGCACTAAACACATTCCTTTGATATAGCACAAATCTGCTTAGTATCTGTCTCTGGTCTGGCACAAACCTATCCTCAAATCTGCACCAAACTCTATCCTCAAGCCTTAACACAAAGCTTGATCCAATCTCAAATCAACTCTGCTAGATCTACCCCAAGCCTTAACACAAAGCTTGAATAAATAAATCAATTAAATCTTCTCTCAATTCTACTCAAAGACTTACCTCAAATCTACCCATAAGTCCTCTCAAGGAATTATCCAATCTGCTCTCAATATCTATCTTCAAATCTGCATTGTAAGCTTCCACAAAAGCTTACACTAATCTATCCACAAGTCTTCATTAAGACTTACCTCAAATCTGCTCAACAAGTTCTCACTAGAAATTGCTCAATCTTCTCAACAAGTCTTCACCAAGACTTACCTCAAATATGCTCTACAAGTATTTACCAAGACTTACCTCAACACCAACTGTAAGCTTCCACAAAATATTACTCAACTCAACTCAATATATCACATAAAACCTCTTCAATCACACAAACAAGTTTCACACGAAATCTTGTTTTAATCTCACAGAAACATATAGAGAATGGTTAGAGACTCAATATGCTTCACACTCACAACAATGCTTAATCACTTTGTTTTACCATACAAACATATAGAGAATGGTTAAAGACTCAATATGTTTCACTCTCACACAACACTCAATCACTTCCAAACTCTCTTCAAATAAATTAAGAATAAAGAACAATTTGTTTCACAGAACTTGAACTATCACTCCAATACTTCCAATCAACTAGGCTCAATCAACTCCACTCAACCAATCACTCAATGAAAGTTTATTCAACAATGCTTGTGGATCTCTCTCCACTGAATACTCTTGTACTCACTTATAAGACCTCTATCCTCATTGTCCTATCTAATTTATCTTAATTTACTGGAGACTACTATCCTCTGCTTTATCACCTCTAAATATTTCTCTCAACTTTATCTCAAATCTGCACTAAACACAGTCCTTTGGTCTAGCATAAATTTGCTCAATCTTTGTCTCTGATCTACACCAAACATAGTCCTTCGGTATAGCACAAATTTTCTCAATATCTATCTCTGATATATATTAAACATAGTCCTTAATTCTAGCATAAATTAGCTCAATATCTATCTCTGATATGCACTAAACACATTCCTTTGATATAGCACAAATCTGCTTAGTATCTGTCTTTGGTCTAGCACAAACCTATCCTCAAATCTGCACCAAACTCTATCCTCAAGCCTTAACACAAAGCTTGATCCAATCTCAAATCAACTCTGCTAGATCTACCCCAAGCCTTAACACAAAGCTTGAATAAATAAATCAATTAAATCTTCTCTCAATTCTACTCAAAGACTTACCTCAAATCTACCCATAAGTCCTCTCAAGGAATTATCCAATCTGCTCTCAATATCTATCTTCAAATCTGCATTGTAAGCTTCCACAAAAGCTTACACTAATCTATCCACAAGTCTTCATTAAGACTTACCTCAAATCTGCTCAACAAGTTCTCACTAGAAATTGCTCAATCTTCTCAACAAGTCTTCACCAAGACTTACCTCAAATATGCTCTACAAGTATTTACCAAGACTTACCTCAACACCAACTGTAAGCTTCCACAAAATATTACTCAACTCAACTCAATATATCACATAAAACCTCTTCAATCACACAAACAAGTTTCACACAGAATCTTGTTTTAATCTCACAGAAACATATAGAGAATGGTTAGAGACTCAATATGCTTCACACTCACAACAATGCTTAATCACTTTGTTTTACCATACAAACATATAGAGAATGGTTAAAGACTCAATATGTTTCACTCTCACACAACACTCAATCACTTCCAAACTCTCTTCAAATAAATTAAGAATAAAGAACAATTTGTTTCACAGAACTTGAACTATCACTCCAATACTTCCAATCAACTAGGCTCAATCAACTCCACTCAACCAATCACTCAATGAAAGTTTATTCAACAATGCTTGTGGATCTCTCTCCACTGAATACTCTTGTACTCACTTATAAGACCTCTATCCTCATTGTCCTATCTAATTTATCTTAATTTACTGGAGACTACTATCCTCTGCTTTATCACCTCTAAATATTTCTCTCAACTTTATCTCAAATCTGCACTAAACACAGTCCTTTGGTCTAGCATAAATTTGCTCAATCTTTGTCTCTGATCTACACCAAACATAGTCCTTCGGTATAGCACAAATTTTCTCAATATCTATCTCTGATATATATTAAACATAGTCCTTAATTCTAGCATAAATTAGCTCAATATCTATCTTTGATATGCACTAAACACATTCCTTTGATATAGCACAAATCTGCTTAGTATCTGTCTTTGGTCTAGCACAAACCTATCCTCAAATCTGCACCAAACTCTATCCTCAAGCCTTAACACAAAGCTTGATCCAATCTCAAATCAACTCTGCTAGATCTACCCCAAGCCTTAACACAAAGCTTGAATAAATAAATCAATTAAATCTTCTCTCAATTCTACTCAAAGACTTACCTCAAATCTACCCATAAGTCCTCTCAAGGAATTATCCAATCTGCTCTCAATATCTATCTTCAAATCTGCATTGTAAGCTTCCACAAAAGCTTACACTAATCTATCCACAAGTCTTCATTAAGACTTACCTCAAATCTGCTCAACAAGTTCTCACTAGAAATTGCTCAATCTTCTCAACAAGTCTTCACCAAGACTTACCTCAAATATGCTCTACAAGTATTTACCAAGACTTACCTCAACACCAACTGTAAGCTTCCACAAAATATTACTCAACTCAACTCAATATATCACATAAAACCTCTTCAATCACACAAACAAGTTTCACACAGAATCTTGTTTTAATCTCACAGAAACATATAGAGAATGGTTAGAGACTCAATATGCTTCACACTCACAACAATGCTTAATCACTTTGTTTTACCATACAAACATATAGAGAATGGTTAAAGACTCAATATGTTTCACTCTCACACAACACTCAATCACTTCCAAACTCTCTTCAAATAAATTAAGAATAAAGAACAATTTGTTTCACAGAACTTGAACTATCACTCCAATACTTCCAATCAACTAGGCTCAATCAACTCCACTCAACCAATCACTCAATGAAAGTTTATTCAACAATGCTTGTGGATCTCTCTCCACTGAATACTCTTGTACTCACTTATAAGACCTCTATCCTCATTGTCCTATCTAATTTATCTTAATTTACTTGGAGACTACTATCCTCTCGCTTTATCACCTCTAAATATTTCTCTCAACTTTATCTCAAATCTGCACTAAACACAGTCCTTTGGTCTAGCATAAATTTGCTCAATGTTTGTCTCTGATCTACACCAAACATAGTCCTTCGGTATAGCACAAATTTTCTCAATATCTATCTCTGATATATATTAAACATAGTCCTTAATTCTAGCATAAATTAGCTCAATATCTATCTTTGATATGCACTAAACACATTCCTTTGATATAGCACAAATCTGCTTAGTATCTGTCTCTGGTCCAGCACAAACCTATCCTCAAATCTGCACCAAACTCTATCCTCAAGCCTTAACACAAAGCTTGATCCAATCTCAAATCAACTCTGCTAGATCTACCCCAAGCCTTAACACAAAGCTTGAATAAATAAATCAATTAAATCTTCTCTCAATTCTACTCAAAGACTTACCTCAAATCTACCCATAAGTCCTCTCAAGGAATTATCCAATCTGCTCTCAATATCTATCTTCAAATCTGCATTGTAAGCTTCCACAAAAGCTTACACTAATCTATCCACAAGTCTTCATTAAGACTTACCTCAAATCTGCTCAACAAGTTCTCACTAGAAATTGCTCAATCTTCTCAACAAGTCTTCACCAAGACTTACCTCAAATATGCTCTACAAGTATTTACCAAGACTTACCTCAACACCAACTGTAAGCTTCCACAAAATATTACTCAACTCAACTCAATATATCACATAAAACCTCTTCAATCACACAAACAAGTTTCACACAGAATCTTGTTTTAATCTCACAGAAACATATAGAGAATGGTTAGAGACTCAATATGCTTCACACTCACAACAATGCTTAATCACTTTGTTTTACCATACAAACATATAGAGAATGGTTAAAGACTCAATATGTTTCACTCTCACACAACACTCAATCACTTCCAAACTCTCTTCAAATAAATTAAGAATAAAGAACAATTTGTTTCATAGAACTTGAACTATCACTCCAATACTTCCAATCAACTAGGCTCAATCAACTCCACTCAACCAATCACTCAATGAAAGTTTATTCAACAATGCTTGTGGATCTCTCTCCACTGAATACTCTTGTACTCACTTATAAGACCTCTATCCTCATTGTCCTATCTAATTTATCTTAATTTACTGGAGACTACTATCCTCTGCTTTATCACCTCTAAATATTTCTCTCAACTTTATCTCAAATCTGCACTAAACACAGTCCTTTGGTCTAGCATAAATTTGCTCAATCTTTGTCTCTGATCTACACCAAACATAGTCCTTCGGTATAGCACAAATTTTCTCAATATCTATCTCTGATATATATTAAACATAGTCCTTAATTCTAGCATAAATTAGCTCAATATCTATCTTTGATATGCACTAAACACATTCCTTTGATATAGCACAAATCTGCTTAGTATCTGTCTCTGGTCCAGCACAAACCTATCCTCAAATCTGCACCAAACTCTATCCTCAAGCCTTAACACAAAGCTTGATCCAATCTCAAATCAACTCTGCTAGATCTACCCCAAGCCTTAACACAAAGCTTGAATAAATAAATCAATTAAATCTTCTCTCAATTCTACTCAAAGACTTACCTCAAATCTACCCATAAGTCCTCTCAAGGAATTATCCAATCTGCTCTCAATATCTATCTTCAAATCTGCATTGTAAGCTTCCACAAAAGCTTACACTAATCTATCCACAAGTCTTCATTAAGACTTACCTCAAATCTGCTCAACAAGTTCTCACTAGAAATTGCTCAATCTTCTCAACAAGTCTTCACCAAGACTTACCTCAAATATGCTCTACAAGTATTTACCAAGACTTACCTCAACACCAACTGTAAGCTTCCACAAAATATTACTCAACTCAACTCAATATATCACATAAAACCTCTTCAATCACACAAACAAGTTTCACACAGAATCTTGTTTTAATCTCACAGAAACATATAGAGAATGGTTAGAGACTCAATATGCTTCACACTCACAACAATGCTTAATCACTTTGTTTTACCATACAAACATATAGAGAATGGTTAAAGACTCAATATGTTTCACTCTCACACAACACTCAATCACTTCCAAACTCTCTTCAAATAAATTAAGAATAAAGAACAATTTGTTTCACAGAACTTGAACTATCACTCCAATACTTCCAATCAACTAGGCTCAATCAACTCCACTCAACCAATCACTCAATGAAAGTTTATTCAACAATGCTTGTGGATCTCTCTCCACTGAATACTCTTGTACTCACTTATAAGACCTCTATCCTCATTGTCCTATCTAATTTATCTTAATTTACTGGAGACTGCTATCCTCTGCTTTATCACCTCTAAATATTTCTCTCAACTTTATCTCAAATCTGCACTAAACACAGTCCTTTGGTCTAGCATAAATTTGCTCAATGTTTGTCTCTGATCTACACCAAACATAGTCCTTCGGTATAGCACAAATGTTCTCAATATCTATCTCTGATATATATTAAACATAGTCCTTAATTCTAGCATAAATTAGCTCAATATCTATCTTTGATATGCACTAAACACATTCCTTTGATATAGCACAAATCTGCTTAGTATCTGTCTCTGGTCTAGCACAAACCTATCCTCAAATCTGCACCAAACTCTATCCTCAAGCCTTAACACAAAGCTTGATCCAATCTCAAATCAACTCTGCTAGATCTACCCCAAGCCTTAACACAAAGCTTGAATAAATAAATCAATTAAATCTTCTCTCAATTCTACTCAAAGACTTACCTCAAATCTACCCATAAGTCCTCTCAAGGAATTATCCAATCTGCTCTCAATATCTATCTTCAAATCTGCATTGTAAGCTTCCACAAAAGCTTACACTAATCTATCCACAAGTCTTCATTAAGACTTACCTCAAATCTGCTCAACAAGTTCTCACTAGAAATTGCTCAATCTTCTCAACAAGTCTTCACCAAGACTTACCTCAAATATGCTCTACAAGTATTTACCAAGACTTACCTCAACACCAACTGTAAGCTTCCACAAAATATTACTCAACTCAACTCAATATATCACATAAAACCTCTTCAATCACACAGAATCTTGTTTTAATCTCACAGAAACATATAGAGAATGGTTAGAGACTCAATATGCTTCACACTCACAACAATGCTTAATCACTTTGTTTTACCATACAAACATATAGAGAATGGTTAAAGACTCAATATGTTTCACTCTCACACAACACTCAATCACTTCCAAACTCTCTTCAAATAAATTAAGAATAAAGAACAATTTGTTTCACAGAACTTGAACTATCACTCCAATACTTCCAATCAACTAGGCTCAATCAACTCCACTCAACCAATCACTCAATGAAAGTTTATTCAACAATGCTTGTGGATCTCTCTCCACTGAATACTCTTGTACTCACTTATAAGACCTCTATCCTCATTGTCCTATCTAATTTATCTTAATTTACTGGAGACTACTATCCTCTGCTTTATCACCTCTAAATATTTCTCTCAACTTTATCTCAAATCTGCACTAAACACAGTCCTTTGGTCTAGCATAAATTTGCTCAATCTTTGTCTCTGATCTACACCAAACATAGTCCTTCGGTATAGCACAAATTTTCTCAATATCTATCTCTGATATATATTAAACATAGTCCTTAATTCTAGCATAAATTAGCTCAATATCTATCTCTGATATGCACTAAACACATTCCTTTGATATAGCACAAATCTGCTTAGTATCTGTCTTTGGTCTAGCACAAACCTATCCTCAAATCTGCACCAAACTCTATCCTCAAGCCTTAACACAAAGCTTGATCCAATCTCAAATCAACTCTGCTAGATCTACCCCAAGCCTTAACACAAAGCTTGAATAAATAAATCAATTAAATCTTCTCTCAATTCTACTCAAAGACTTACCTCAAATCTACCCATAAGTCCTCTCAAGGAATTATCCAATCTGCTCTCAATATCTATCTTCAAATCTGCATTGTAAGCTTCCACAAAAGCTTACACTAATCTATCCACAAGTCTTCATTAAGACTTACCTCAAATCTGCTCAACAAGTTCTCACTAGAAATTGCTCAATCTTCTCAACAAGTCTTCACCAAGACTTACCTCAAATATGCTCTACAAGTATTTACCAAGACTTACCTCAACACCAACTGTAAGCTTCCACAAAATATTACTCAACTCAACTCAATATATCACATAAAACCTCTTCAATCACACAAACAAGTTTCACACAGAATCTTGTTTTAATTCAGAAACATATAGAGAATGGTTAGAGACTCAATATGCTTCACACTCACAACAATGCTTAATCACTTTGTTTTACCATACAAACATATAGAGAATGGTTAAAGACTCAATATGTTTCACTCTCACACAACACTCAATCACTTCCAAACTCTCTTCAAATAAATTAAGAATAAAGAACAATTTGTTTCACAGAACTTGAACTATCACTCCAATACTTCCAATCAACTAGGCTCAATCAACTCCACTCAACCAATCACTCAATGAAAGTTTATTCAACAATGCTTGTGGATCTCTCTCCACTGAATACTCTTGTACTCACTTATAAGACCTCTATCCTCATTGTCCTATCTAATTTATCTTAATTTACTGGAGACTACTATCCTCTGCTTTATCACCTCTAAATATTTCTCTCAACTTTATCTCAAATCTGCACTAAACACAGTCCTTTGGTCTAGCATAAATTTGCTCAATGTTTGTCTCTGATCTACACCAAACATAGTCCTTTGGTATAGCACAAATTTTCTCAATATCTATCTCTGATATATATTAAACATAGTCCTTAATTCTAGCATAAATTAGCTCAATATCTATCTCTGATATGCACTAAACACATTCCTTTGATATAGCACAAATCTGCTTAGTATCTGTCTCTGGTCTGGCACAAACCTATCCTCAAATCTGCACCAAACTCTATCCTCAAGCCTTAACACAAAGCTTGATCCAATCTCAAATCAACTCTGCTAGATCTACCCCAAGCCTTAACACAAAGCTTGAATAAATAAATCAATTAAATCTTCTCTCAATTCTACTCAAAGACTTACCTCAAATCTACCCATAAGTCCTCTCAAGGAATTATCCAATCTGCTCTCAATATCTATCTTCAAATCTGCATTGTAAGCTTCCACAAAAGCTTACACTAATCTATCCACAAGTCTTCATTAAGACTTACCTCAAATCTGCTCAACAAGTTCTCACTAGAAATTGCTCAATCTTCTCAACAAGTCTTCACCAAGACTTACCTCAAATATGCTCTACAAGTATTTACCAAGACTTACCTCAACACCAACTGTAAGCTTCCACAAAATATTACTCAACTCAACTCAATATATCACATAAAACCTCTTCAATCACACAAACAAGTTTCACAGAGAATCTTGTTTTAATCTCACTGAAACATATAGAGAATGGTTAGAGACTCAATATGCTTCACACTCACAACAATGCTTAATCACTTTGTTTTACCATACAAACATATAGAGAATGGTTAAAGACTCAATATGTTTCACTCTCACACAACACTCAATCACTTCCAAACTCTCTTCAAATAAATTAAGAATAAAGAACAATTTGTTTCATAGAACTTGAACTATCACTCCAATACTTCCAATCAACTAGGCTCAATCAACTCCACTCAACCAATCACTCAATGAAAGTTTATTCAACAATGCTTGTGGATCTCTCTCCACTGAATACTCTTGTACTCACTTATAAGACCTCTATCCTCATTGTCCTATCTAATTTATCTTAATTTACTTGGAGACTACTATCCTCTCGCTTTATCACCTCTAAATATTTCTCTCAACTTTATCTCAAATCTGCACTAAACACGAGTCCTTTGGTCTAGCATAAATTTGCTCAATCTTTGTCTTTGATCTACTTTAAACATAGTCCTTCGGTATAGCACAAATTTTCTCAATATCTATCTCTGATATATATTAAACATAGTCCTTAATTCTAGCATAAATTAGCTCAATATCTATCTTTGATATGCACTAAACACATTCCTTTGATATAGCACAAATCTGCTTAGTATCTGTCTCTGGTCCAGCACAAACCTATCCTCAAATCTGCACCAAACTCTATCCTCAAGCCTTAACACAAAGCTTGATCCAATCTCAAATCAACTCTGCTAGATCTACCCCAAGCCTTAACACAAAGCTTGAATAAATAAATCAATTAAATCTTCTCTCAATTCTACTCAAAGACTTACCTCAAATCTACCCATAAGTCCTCTCAAGGAATTATCCAATCTGCTCTCAATATCTATCTTCAAATCTGCATTGTAAGCTTCCACAAAAGCTTACACTAATCTATCCACAAGTCTTCATTAAGACTTACCTCAAATCTGCTCAACAAGTTCTCACTAGAAATTGCTCAATCTTCTCAACAAGTCTTCACCAAGACTTACCTCAAATATGCTCTACAAGTATTTACCAAGACTTACCTCAACACCAACTGTAAGCTTCCACAAAATATTACTCAACTCAACTCAATATATCACATAAAACCTCTTCAATCACACAGAATCTTGTTTTAATCTCACAGAAACATATAGAGAATGGTTAGAGACTCAATATGCTTCACACTCACAACAATGCTTAATCACTTTGTTTTACCATACAAACATATAGAGAATGGTTAAAGACTCAATATGTTTCACTCTCACACAACACTCAATCACTTCCAAACTCTCTTCAAATAAATTAAGAATAAAGAACAATTTGTTTCACAGAACTTGAACTATCACTCCAATACTTCCAATCAACTAGGCTCAATCAACTCCACTCAACCAATCACTCAATGAAAGTTTATTCAACAATGCTTGTGGATCTCTCTCCACTTGAATACTCTTGTA
>JAQPPZ010008469.1:0-15543 GCA_028583015.1 Wollemia nobilis | reverse complement strand
CTTATCCTACTTGCATTTTTCCACATTCCACTTCTAAACTTTTCTATGCCTAGGTATTTCTATTCTACTACTACCTTAAGCGGTTCTCCTGCAAACTGAAATTTGAGTTGTTGCTTCCTTTTGCGTTAAAAATCATAATTTTTGTTTTGCTCACTCCGCAACTCAATCTTTCTTACAAAAAGAGTTCTAGGGCTCAAAGCCCATCTTCTAGAAAATTGGATGTTTTGCCACAAGAATTACATCGTCTACAAACATGAGGAGTTTTACCACATATTTTGCTATGCACACTCCTCTCCCCAAAATTTTTTTATCCATTCTTCTAACTTGTCAATGCACAACCCAAATAAGGCCGAGGATAGAGGTAACCTTGTTTGACACCTATGTGACTACCAAAACATTCGATAACCCTTCTGTGATTTGATTCTAGCCCTTACATGCTCATAGTCTATGAACTATTGCCTTGTAGTGAATTGGAACCTCTAGCTCTTTCATTCTCGCTTCCAGAATTTTTCCTTGTCACCGTGTCAATAGCTCACTTTAAGTCTACAAAAAACAAAAATCCTCCCCTTTTTGTCCCATATTTTTTCCACTATGTGTATGAGTGTGATACAAAGGACCAATGCTTTGAGTGCTTGGGCCTAAAAACTTCGTGTCCCTTTACTTTATTTCCTTTTCTTTTGCTCATAAGCTTATCCTATGCTCTATCATACTCCCAAACAACTTTGTAAAGAGAGGGTTGTTCATGATAGTTCGATAGTTTCAAAGAATTATCTACATCTTCACTTTTATACAAAGGAATGGCCAAGATTGCTGCACTTGCTAGGAAGCCATTTTGTATGACCTATTAAAATTTTCGATCACGATGCCAAAATATCTACCCCCACTCTTATATGCTCTACTCCGAAGATTGTCTTTGTCATGGCTTTACTAGTTGCTAACTTTTTTTATCCCTTGAATAATGTCTTAATTTGAGAAAAGTTATTTCTGAAATGACAGTAGGAGTGTGTCTCCCATTGGTTACTACGCCATACAATTATTTTGAATACTCCAACCACCGATTAACATATGCTATTTTTATTTGCATCATTTTCACACTTAGTTCCTTCCAAAATTTCTTTGGTTCATACTTCTCTAAGTAAATCAATTCTTTCCTCCTTGTCCTAGTGTATTCTTCTTTTTTTGCCCTTACCATTTTCTCATATGCTTTTATGTTTGTTGTTGGTTCCTTTGGTAATCTTCATGTTTTTTTGCAATGTTCATTGAACCATGGGTTGGTTGGGAAGTTATTCCTTTATTTTTTTTAGGTTTAGCTCTCTTGCATTTGTTTAGAGCTTCTTGGATAACGTGCATTAACCATTCACTCTTACTATAATCTTTGCTACTATGAGGTAGTTCTTCTCTTTCTTATAACTTGTTATTTAATACTACTCTAAAATTTTATCGGTTTTCATTTGTTAAGAGAATGTTTTCTTTGTGAGGATATTTATTTTGATTGCCTTGCAAGTGTTTTTCCCTTGGTTTGTCTCCATGCATTCAAATTTTCATAACAATTGGGTTGTGATCTGACTTAAGTTCCACTCGAGACCCTTCCACTACTAGGCCCTTCATTTTTTGGTATGTAATTTTGTAAGCATGTTTACATAGTCCAATACACTTTTTTCCCTTATATGTTTTGCATGTATACTCTTCCTAATTTTTTCCATGCGTCTATATCATTGCAACAACTGTCATGGTATGCCGGAGAGGGGGCTAACAACTCTTCTCCTATATTGCATGATAGCCCCATGCTCATCTTCCAAAGTCCCGGGTCCAATTGCTGATTTTCCTATTTTGACATCCAAAGAGGATTAATCTGTGATGGTGGTGCTGAGCAGTTAGGCTTAGAGAAAGAAGAAGAGGAAGGATTAGAAACAGAGACTGCTGAAAGAGAGCCTGAAGAAGAACAAATACCCAAGAAGAGAGCTCAACAGTAGCAGTAACAGGATGCAGGGGAAGAGAGTTCCTCTGTGCCCAAAGGATAAAGGTCTGGTTCATTGCATTGATGTGAGCTCGACACCTCGCGATCTACCAGGAATGTTGCCATATTTTGCATGGGATGCCATGTCTTTGAATTTTTTGTAAGGATGCTACTTTCCCTTCCCTCTTTCTTCTCTCCCCTTCTCCACTATCCCTTTCTTTTCTCGCTTATCGGTCTCATTCTCTCCATCTCCTCTCCCATATTTTAACTATTTTCTCTTAAGTGGGCAAATAGCCCAAAATAACTAGAGTTGTTGTCCCGCCCGAAACAGAGGGATGTTGGGTCGCGCTGACCATCTGTGTGCAAACCGGGTGAGATTATCAAAAATGTGCCCAAGAATTTTCTAACTCGTGGAGTCGCCCAAATTTGGTAAAAAGTCAGCTATGCTCCCATTTCGCGTGTGCACCTGGGAAGCATTTGTTTTGAAGACTAGCCCTAGAATATTGTAAGTGTTGGGACTACCCGACTTCATAGAAAAGTTGGGATTCACATTGGAGGAAGTGCGCAGTCGGGCAATTTACCATGATGACTTCAAAAAAATTGACTAACTGTCGAGCCGCCCGACTTCGCAGCGAAGTCGGGCTAAGCTCATTGACTTGTGCGCACTCGGGAAAAGAATGTTAAAATTTACCCAAAAATTTTCTAAGGCACGAAAGCCTTCCCAACTGTGTTGTTTACATCTTGTGCTACTCAGCTGTGCTCCAATTTTGGGTGAAGTCAGACAGGAGATAAATTATGAGCTTCAAAGGCAGATTCTTCCCCTATCAGATTTTGACATGTGTCCAGCCTCGATATTTGAGTCAAATATGTGACAGAAGGTGTGCAAGCATGAACTGAATTATCGTACCAAAACTACCCTCATTCAAGCTGACTCGAGGTTTCATCTACCAAATTGTCACGTAGCTGCCAGGTTTTTAGGCGGACCTTGCAGCAAGTACATTCCATATCGATAGAGGTCGACATCAGTCACTTTTTGCCACTTTTTTCAACTTTGTCAACTATTGTTAGGTCTAGGATTTTGTGCCCAAAGTTGTAATTTGGGGGAAAATTACGCTATAAATAGCTGCACCATATCATTGTAAAAATGTAGAAGGGGGATATATTGCTAGGGAACTGTTGTAGCCAGTGATTTGCTTTTGAATAAAAATATACTCGGCTCTTTTGATTGTATTTGTCTTGTATGTTTCCTTTAATAAGTATTTTTGCTCTCATGTTGCTTATGTAATTGCTTACCGGTATTCGTTTTTCGGATATCGACATTTGATAGCTAAGTATTCCTGGAATGCAAAACTGAAGGATACATAGGATGAATGGTGTTAATAGTTTTTGCAACATATTTTGTGTTCAATTGTTGTTAGTAGTGGTGATTGGTTATTACCATGCTCCTTATCTTCCCCACATGAAACAATCATATTTATATTTCTTTCTGCATCTCTAATTTTTTTCCTGCATCTCTAATTTCTTTCCTGCACTCTGAGCTAAAATCCCAAACTGAGGAAACATAAGAGCCGACCTTCTTCGAAGATTGACATGGAAGGCATCATTTCCTTCTAGGGCTTTCAACTCGCAATCTAGGGTGCATTACACTAAATCCTATCATAGTGGAAGATTCGTAACCAACAGTAGCTTGAACTGATATGCCCATATATTTTGTGCCATAAGGAGGTTGCATCTATTGTGGTTTTGGATAATGCTATATGAGGAGCAGATTGGACATCTAGGACAAACAAGCCACTTTTGTAGGAATTTGTGGTAATATTTTCACTATTTTTGGTGATAAAACACATATTGTCATCACTCTCAACTTTGAAATCAACCTTCATGTTTCAATCGAATAGTTGGGGCACAAAAAATAAGTTTTTTTCTCTCAAAGCCTTCTACATAGATATATTTAATGGTGCATTTTCTATTTGAAATATGAAACTGAAAACATCACGTACCTTTGACCCCATAGGTTTTACCACACAATAGTCACCAATTTTCCTTCTTTTGCTTCCAAGGTATCAAACCACTCTTTGTCCATTTTCATGTACTTACTAGCACCAAAAGCAATCTACCAAACATCATCTTTGGGTTTGGTGATTGCCTTGGTCATGAGCAACTTGTGTGCTTTTTTGAATTAGAATCTCATTCTTAAATTGCAACATGCCCTTTCTAACGCTTTTTGTTTGGGATGTGGCTTTGTTGCTTCTTTTGCTATTGAGGTTCACGAACCTTATTACCTTTGTGTGGCTGAATTTTCTTCTTTTTGTTCTCCGAGGTTGCTTTTGTGATGATGAGGATGAGGAGGAATAACCTTTCTAAGTGAAGACCCCTTGTTGTTTTTTGTTTCCATGATTTTTGATCGATGAGTGCACTCGCTTACTAGACATCATCCTTGTGGTTTAGTGATCACCTTGGTCATGAACACCTTATGTGCTATTCCTCGAATCGTAATCGATTCTTTAATTGCAAGCATGCCTTTTTGCTACTTTATTTTTGGGATGTGGCTTGTTGCTTATTTTGTTTCTAAGGTTTATGAACCTTATTACCTTGTGTGGTTGAATTGTACCAACAATGTTTGGTATCATGTCATCTTTCACAGATATGGCAGGACCTCTTTTGCTTATGAGCTTGCTTTTGTGATGACGAGGATGAGGAGAAAGGACATTTATGTGAAGAACCCTTTGGTGTTTTTGGTTTTCTAGATTTTTGACTGATGAGTGCATTGTTTGTCAACTGGTGCCTCAATTTGTTGGTTGCTTCTTGTTGTTGTAGCAAGTTGATCAACTCTTTGAAGGAAACTACCTTTTTGGAGATTTGTAATATGCTTACGAGCACTCAAAAGGAATCTAGTAAAGCTCAAAGTATGATGGGGACCAGTGTTCTATGGGAATGCATCCCCTCGTTTCCTGCATCCCCCAACAGGAGGGGACGACATTGGGGACATTTCCCCCCATACCCATTTTTTGGGGATGACTGGGAAACATCCTCGGGATGGTTGAGGCCTATGGCCTCCCATCCTCGGGGCATCCCTAGGGATGGCTAGCTGTCCCCAGGGATGGTTGGGTCCCTTTGAGCATCCTCGGGGATGGTTGGGCACCTTTTAAAGGTGCTCAACTATCCTTGAGGATGCCCAGTTGTCCCTAGGTATGGTCTGAGCATCCCCAATGGCTCCCAACCATACCCCATGGCTGGGCATCCTCACCCAAAGGGGAAATAAAAAAAATTAATAAAAAGGAAGGTTAAGAGGTGGGACCCATTTTAAGTCTCACCCCCCCAAAACTTAAACCTTAAAGAAAATTTATATAAACTATAAATACTAACCTGCAAATGTCACTCATTAAGGTAGACCATGAATCCATAACAAGAATCATCACACATATAATCCATCTGAATATCATTAAGCAAGATAGATCAACTCAACACACTTTATTCATTCACTCTTCATCCATTCCAATAATGCATCACTAGTGTTTACATTAGTGTAGTAAGTCTTAGTTCATCAAGGGTCAAGGAGGTTGATACTACATATTTACCAAGTATTAGCTTATCAACTTTCACTAATGACATCCATAAAGTTTCATTTGTGATGTAAGTACTTGAAAATGCTAGGGAGCATTTCAAAAAATCAAACAATCCATTTTACCTTTATATCTATTTTCTAGAAAATAACTTATGCCAAACTTATTTTATATGTTTCTCGGGTTCTCAAGTGACATACACAATCAATGAAATATTTAGAAGGCATCTGAAAATTACAGATAGTATAAATACTGCCGCATGGTGCATTCCCACTGCTTCTAACTGTTGCCATTAATATTTTGTTCTCAGAAAATATTTATATGCATAGATTTTAATGGGTATTGCCAATATAATCTTGAAAACAACCACTAGAATTTGTAGAACTTTTACCATTTTTCTCAAAAATTGATGAGAAAAGGTCACATGGACTGTTCTTAATAATAATAGTTATATTAATAATTGTGGGTTCATTTAATATTTGTCTATCCTTGCATGTTTTTATGTAAATCCTATAGAAGTTTGTTTGTTCTCTTTATATATTCATGAGTCTACATTATATATGATATTGATAATCTCATTTCATGTTCGCCGATGATCATATCAAAAATTGATCAGAGGTTTAATGTTCATTCATGTCTAAGCATTCGACTAAAACTTAATTATGTACAATGAAAGTTTCCTCTAATTAGTTGAGAGCAAAGATAATCTCCTTTATTATCATTGATGCTTACATGTCGAACTGTAAACTATTGGTTTTGTAACTAGTTACCATCCTTCTTGTCTTTATCTGTCTTGATTGAATAATAAGAAGATAAACTCTGAACTTTAGATGACATAATATAATAATTAAGAACTTACTGTAGGGATTATGAGGTGGGTAACTAATATGAATATCAATATGAATATCCTAATATCATTTTTGTTGGGTGTAGAATTTTGAATGTGGATTATTCTAAATTTCTAAAAAAAATCAATTTTATAGTATTATACCACCAGTCCCCTGCAACCTCCCCGAGCCGCACTCCTAAAATCTGGCCTGTCGTCTCCCACCGTTTCCCAAACCCATCCCCTCGGTTTCCCTCATCCCCTAGGATCGTGGAACCTTGATAGAAACTAACACTTGATCCTCCACTTGTTCACCCATGGCATTTAATTTGGCCTTTAGTTTTACGACTTTGCAAAGAAATACCTCTATTACTTTCTCCATATTTATAGGTGGACATGATGAAGGTTTCTTATTTCTAAAAATAGACCCCTTTCAATATACCAATTAGTCTGATACACTATTCCTTTCAATATAACATTGCTTATGAGATACCGTCGCGATGTGGAATAGTACATTCAATAAACATGACTACATGAGAATGCCTGTTACGTGAAAGAGCACAATAATAAGTACCTAGGAAGTACAAAAAGGAATTTGTCATCTCTTTGACACCTACTTAGAAAGATGACCTAGGAGAGTCTCAATTCTAGCGTTTATATCGAGTGATAGTGGTGAATAGGGTGGATTACGAAGTGAGAATAAATAATTTGGGCTTCCTTATTTCTCCTCAACCATTTATAGGGATAGACCCCAAATTTCATTGCTGCAGCTATGTTAGGCGTTAAGCACAAGAACGAGTCGCAACAACATTACTTGTAAATTATCATCGTAATAAATGTCATTGCTGTAGCTATGGTAGCTACTCATGGAGGTTGTCGTTTCCACAAGCCTCAAGCTACAATTTTCTCCATGAAAATCGCAGGATTCTCCAAGATAGCAAAGATGTGAATGAATCCAAAAACCCCAAAATATCCTTTTTATGAAAGGTATGCCCATCTTGGATTTGGAACCAAAAGCATAAAATTTAATATATTTCCTTATCTCTCTTGGAGTGGTGGCCCAACTTATACCCCATCCTAGTTGATATAACATTGTTTTTAAAAGAGGGCCCTTTATGTCCCTTTTTAAAGTCACTTTATGACTTAATAATATAACTTGAATTTATTAATTTATTTACTCACCAAGGGGACGCCAACTTAGACTTGGACAAATATTGCATCCACAAAATAAATGACTTTGCAAAATTGGAAGAACTACATCTGCTCACACACGCTAAAAATAGTAATATCTATAAATAGTAACCCCCATGAACTGACGAACTCCCCCTAGCAAAGCACTAATCAACCCGTGACTGATAGGTTATCGTGACTGCCCGCCATGAAAAAGGAGGGGACATTACATAGCTTGAACCGAGATGCCTATATTTTGTGCCAAGAGGTTGTATCCGTTGTGGTTTTGGATAATGCTATATGTGGAGCAGATTGGACATCTAGGACAAACAAGCCACTTTTGTAGGAATTTGTGATAATATGTTTGTAATTTTTGGTGATAAAACACATCTTGTCGCCACTCTCAACTTTGAAATCAACCTCCATGTTTCAATAGAATAGTTGGGGCACAAACAATAAGTTGTCTGCTAGGCCTTGTACATATAGTACTTATTTAATGGTGCATTTTCCATTTGGAAGATGAACGAAAACATCACGTACTCCTTTGACCTTATAGGTTTTATCATTGAAAATGATCACCAATTTCCCTTATTTTGCTTCCAAGGAATCAAACCACCCTCTGTCCCTTGTCATGTCTTACTAGCACCATAAAGCACTCTACCAAACATCATCTTTGGGTTTGAGTGATTTGCCTTGGTCATGAGCAACCTGGCTTGTTTCTTGAATTGGAATCTCATTCCCTTCAATTGCAACATGCCCTTTCTACCGTTTTTGTTTGGGATGTGGCTTGTTGCTTCTTTTGCTATTGAGGTCTACGAACCTTATTACCTTGTGTGGTTGAATTTGCTTCTTTGCTTTCCGAGGTTGCGTTTCTGTGATGATGAGGATGAGGAGGAAGAACCTCTCTATGAAGAACCCTTTTGCTTGTTTTTTGTTTCCATGATTTTTGATTTATGAGTGCACTTACTTACTAGACATCATCCTGGGTTTTAAGGACTCGCTTTCGTCAAGAGCACCTTGTGTGCTTGTTCAAAATCAAAATCGATTCTTCAATTGCAACATGCCCTTTTTGCTACTTTTGTTTGGGATATGGCTTGTATTGCTTTTCCTCCTCGCTAAGGTTTATGAACCTTATTACCTTGTGTGGTTGAATTGTACCAACAATGTTTGGTATCATGTCCTCTTTCACGTAGATGGCATGAACTCTTTTTGTTTTGAGCTTGCTTTGTGATGAAGAGGATGAGGAGAAAGGACTTTATGTGAAGAAACCTTTGGTGTTTTTGGTTTCTAGATTTTTGACCGATGAGTGCACCGCTTTGTCAACCGGTCCCTCAATATGTTGGTTGCTTCTTGTTGTTGTAGCAAGTTGGGATAAACCCTTTTGAAGGAAACCACCTTGTTGGAGATTTGTAAGATGCTTACGAGCACTCAAAAGGAATCTAGTAAAGCTCAAAGTATGATGGGGACTAAGACTTGATCCTCCACTTGTTCACCCATGGCATTTACTTCCAGCCCTTTCGTTTTACGATTTTTCAAAGAAATGCCTCTCTATTACTTTCTCCATATTTATGGGTAGACATGATGAGGGTTTCTTATTTCTCAAAAATAGACCCCTTTCGAAACCATCAGTCGACACACCTGTTCTCTTTCTATACCGCCCTTTCCGATAACCTTTCAATATGTGGAAGCTAGTCCATTCAATATACACGACCATCATGAGAAAGGCCTTAAGTTATGTGAAAGAGTGCAATAAGTGGTACCTAGGAAGTACAAAAAAGAATTTGTCGTCTTTGACACCTCCTTAGAAAGACGACCTAGGAGAGTCTCAATTCTAGTGTTTATATCGAGTGATAGTGGTGAATAGGATGGATTACGGTGTGATAATAAACAATTTGGGCTTTGCTATTTCTCCTCTAACCATTTATAGGATAGACCCCAATGTCATTGATGCAACTAAAAAAGAAGTTAACGCAAGAATCGAGTCGAACAACATTACTTGTAAATGGTCATCAAAGGCATTGTAGATATCAAATACAATAAGGGTGATTATGTTTTGAGAATCTCCATTTTTCTATGCAATACAATAAAGCATAAATTTGAAATAAAGGAAATGCAAAAGAAATAGAATTAAAAGAATGAAGATGCCTAAAAATGCACCATTTACAATAAAATCTTAGATTTTTGTAAATATAATGAAGTCACCCCCTTATCAATGCTAAATAATGTATAAAATTCCACTCTCCCACCCCTTATACCTCCGAAATTCTCTAAATAAAGAATGCCTTCTCTGCTTTTAAAACAACAAATCTCTATTGTTTTTCTTGTAAAAAATGACCGTCCTTTGTTTAAAAAACAAAATTACTATTATTATTTTTTAATTTTTTTAAAAATGCCCTTTTCTGTTTCCTCGGATCTAGAACCAAGGATTCCTTTCTGATAACCAAATCAGTACAATGCCTCAGGTTTAGGGCATACTCGGATGACCGGGCTGTGATAGCATTGATGGCAAAGCACTTCAGTTTCATTGATGGGCATTGAAGCCTATTTATTACATGCCTTGGTGCTACAAACAAGAAGACCGGTACTATCGAGGAGGAGATAATTACATACAAAAATATTAAAATAATGCTCCATCTTAAAAAGCATGACCTGGAAAAAAAATTATATAATAAAATATTCCAAACATTCTAATTAAACTAGACCACATATTAGTCATGGCTATTTTGGGAGGTTGTAGCGAAAATTTTGATGTTATCAATAACTCAATTAACACGTCCAACCTTCGTTTGTGATAATCATGCAACAGAATGTATTTCTGGTAAATTTGTTTTTTGTGAGAATACGCGTAGCAAGCCTAACATTTAATAACTGGTGGCAATAGATGATGTGTACTTCGTTATCTTGAGATATTTGGTGTGCAATAGTTGATGTGCACGTTATCTTGAGATGTTTGGTGGCAACGTAGGGTGACCTCCATTGAGCTGGAGAGTTGTTGATGGTGGAATCTTACACACATTGTCACTCAAACAAATGGTGAAATCATCATTCTTCCCAACTTTTTTTCAACCGTGGACGACCTCAGATCATGAGCTTATTGTCACGTATTTTAGTCAGAAGAATGAAGGTAAAAATACAATGGTAATGGACCAAATAAACTCCTTAGGTAATTGTTTTGCTTGTGATTTGTTCTGTAAGAGTGGCTATAATCATAGTGCCAACCTCTGCAAAAATATCAACATGCTCGCACTTTCTTTATCAAAGACCATTGAAAGGGGTTCTCAGAAAAAGGCAAATATCCAACATAAAATTGGTCACAATCTTGCCACGAAGGGGTCGTTTTTTGTATTTTTAAAACCTGGTTGTGAAGTTAAATGAGTTACTTTCTTTATAGAACTTAAATCATCGTAAAAAAGTACAGATAATGGAATCTGACTTTGAGGTGTTAATCTGCAGTCACTCTGACCGCTATCATTCAGCATATCCCTTTTGAATATGGTACTTCTCACTTTGAGGTAGCACCACCATCACCATCCAACCAAATCCCTTTTGAATATGGAACCATTTTCTTACTTTAAAATAGCTAACACCCTCACCATCCAACCCCATCTTTTTATTGTTAGTAAATTCAAAAACTCTAATAACCTGAGACAATGGTACATAGCATTGTCCCATTGATGGCAGGGAAACTCAACAACAAATCTGTCAAACCTTTATCGTGCAGCACAAGCTTCCTTACTTTCTGGGAACCGTGGTGTGATCCGTCCAAAGGACGTCTATTCGAAGCTATTGACCATCGATGTCCCCGAACCTGCAGACATCTCGGCTTGGGACGCAATGTCTTCGTTCCGGAGCCAAGATACTCAACCAATAATAGTATCGCCAAGAATATGTTCATATTATAATTTGGTAATTACATAAGCTATAAATAAACATATTATGATTATTGAAAAAACGTTCACGATATAAACTTTCAAGCTTTTGTTTTTTTTTTCCTTTTTAGGTTTTCAGTATAACAGCTTGGGCTACGGTTTAAATTCGAGGTGATTTTTTTCTTTTGGTTCCCGTTTGGTTGTTGGTAAATTTGCGTTGTAGATTTTTTTTGTTTTGTTTTGCTCGTAATCGTTTCGGTGGCTGTGGATTCTTGTTCGAATCAGCGAGCTTTTTCATAATTCAGCTAGTAAAGGTCGGTTCTAGGTTGACTTTGAGCTTTTGTTAGAGGAATTTGGAGGTATTCTTTTGCTGATATAAACGATTATCAAGGAATGTAGAATGATGGACATGTAAATGTTAGATGTGTAGCAAAATATCTTCCCACATCCCATGGTTTTGATGATTGTATGTCTAGAGTAGCTCTGTTAGCATCCTATCAACTATCTCATTTTATCAATTATTTATGGACGAATAAAATTATTTATGGACGAAGATAATGGAATGTTTGACCTTGTTATAGAAATAATGCCCAAAATTATTGATAAACCTTAGGTTATAATTTGAAATAATTGAACATGGGAGGCTAAAGTGCACCCAAATTTACTGAAAGATTAGTTAACTTGTCTCAAACATGTAAACTTACCTTTACTAAGATACTTGTGATTTTTATTTTGATGAACATATTTTTGTTGGAGATTGAGCACACTAATCTAGCTCACTGCTCAAGTAACACACCCATCCTCTCGTTTCCAACATAAAGTTTGCGCTAATTGACAATTTCATCATGGGTGTGCAAACACAATTTGTTCTATTAGTTTTTATTGTAACACTTTTCAGCTATTTGTATTTGTCTTTTAGCGCCTTGGAGACTATATTGTTGTGACTCCGGGGGTTATATATTTGTATGCCTAGTCCATGAATAAAATCAATGAGTTTTGATTTCTCATTTGGTATCGAGCACGATGTAGATCTATTGGGTTAGAGAAAACTTGTGGAGAGCCATGTGAAGACACGTCTTATTGAACAATTTATGGACATCACGTTTGAAGGCTTGGAGGTGCCCAGATTTGATGGGTGCCACTATCATTTATGGAGTAGTAAAATGAAGCATTGGCCCACTGTAAAAGGACTTTGGGAGTCATTGAAGAAGGATATGAAGAACTCACAAATTGGAGCTCTGAAGGAGAGGAGAAAAGATTAAAGAAGAAAGAGCAACAAATATCAAAATTGCTTGTCTCTCATGGATTTGAGGAGAGGCATGAAAGAGAAAACTTTCCCTCTCATTGCAAAATGAAGAACATACCAAATGGCTTGGAGATCATTGCAATATGCTTATGGAGGAGATAATGTAGCAATCTCCCAAAGCAAGGAGGAGCCTTTGCTTCTTTGAAGAAATTTTTGAAGAGTCTTATTGTGGAAGACTTGAGGAAGACATGTCTTATGAAGGGCATGCATGATGAATTCTTCCTTATGGAGGAAGATGATGGAGAAATTCTTCTTGAAGAGAAGAGAGAAGAAGGTGAAAATATAAAATTTTTATCAAGCATGTACATGGATGATAAATGCCTAATGGAGAAATCATATGTTGATGAATTTTGTGATGAGAAGAAAAGAAGAGGTGTGTATTCCTCAAGAGGAATAGGATGAATAAGAGGATTTACAGCCGATAGAAGGAAAAGCAATGAAGAGTGTCTCGTGGAAAAGGCACAAGATGTTGAAGATTTTGTTTGGGAAGCACTTGAAGAGTGCATTGTTGATCTTGTTCTCTACAAGAGGGAAAAATAAAAGTGTGAAGTTCCTCCAAAGGAGGAGTATAATGAAGAAAATGGGCTCAACCAAGATTGTTGGCATGATGTTGGAGAAGCAATGTTCATGGAATACCATTGGCTTGAAGACCATTCACTTGGAATAGATGTGTGCTCTCTTGAAAAGATCAAATCAAGATTCCTAGAAGGGAGAAGATAAAATTGTTCCTCTATAGGGGAGGAAAATGATAAAAATGAAGAGGATATTGATCCACAAGAAGACGAGATGGAGGCTATAAGCTCTATGTTTGAAGATCACTCATCAAGAGTGAAATGTCTTCCAAAGGTATTATTGAGAGGTGATTGTCTTGTAGAGACATCATTACATGAAGTTATTCCATTAGAAAAGAACATGGATAGCATGGTGATGAGAACCATGGATATGTGTTGTCATGGTATCTCATTGTGAAATATGTGTGTTGTGCAAATTTTGTGTTCAAAATTCTTGGTTGAAGGAATACAAATCCATTGAGAGGAGGGAAATATGTGTAGGAGAAAAAATTGTTTTGTTGTATTTGTAACTGGCCATTGCATAGCTATATTTTGTTTGAAGACTAGTAGGAGAGGTATGAAATCGGAATACTATAAAAACCATCTACATAAGATGATGCATTGTATATCTCGTGGAGGAGTATTAGGAGTCAAATATGGTTTTGAAGACCTTAGAATGAATGATGAAAGAAATGCTAGATTGGTTAGTGAGAATAAATACTTGTGGCATTATGGGAATGCCACCATTTGAAGGATTTTTTTGATGAAGGGGGAGTTGGTCATCAAAAGACACCCAATTTTATTTTGTTAAAGAAAGCAAAACTTAATGGATAGCCCTATAAGAAGAGTGGAAGTGTAGTGGGTGACAAAAAACCTTTTTCGCTTCTATGTTTAAGACATTGAGGTGTTAGTTCCTAGCACCTATCCAAAGCTAGACCGGGTGGAATTTGGCTTGGTGCTTGTGGCAAAGTTGTTAATGGTATGAAGCCCCATCGACAACAAGTTTGGAAGTCTTTTGCATTTTTGTTTCAAAAACGATAGAGAAGGTAGTAGAGTGCATGGGCACTCTAACTCCCCACTGAGTGCATAGTCATGCGGTAGCCAAGGATGCGGCTAGGGCACTTGGGACGTTAGCCATGGGTTCAAAACCCACTAAGGGAAAGGTACATTTTTATTTTAATTTTTATTTCCCTAATATTTGACATGAGGTAGTTGGGAGGCATATGAATTAATTAAAGTTATTTTCTTGTGGTATTTTTCATGGTAAAATAGTGAATGGAGTTATAAGGAGTTTGATCTTTTAATTTTAAAATAAAAGTCCTAATTGTTATATTTTCATATTGAGGAGTGAGCCTTTTAAGGTTTTGATTGTATTTTAAAGGACTTTTTGCCAAAGGGATTATTGTGAAAGTAATTGTTCTAATACTTTTAAGGTCTTGATGTTATTTCTTAAATATAGAGGATAAGGTGTATTTATGTTTGATATTATTTTGTATTGTGATTTCCTTGAGGGAGAGATTATTAATTTCTAATCTCCTTGAGTTTGGCAAAGAAGTGTTTATGATTGTGGTAGATTTGTGTGGTCTACCTCTCATGCAAATAAAACTGTAAGGGCACATTCTTCCTTGGTTGAGTTGATTGGTTGGTTTTCTATAAAACAAATTTGGAGTGAAAAGGACTCTGATTAGGTTTCCTTTATTGAGTTGTTGAGCTATTATGAAATGAATGCTATGCACCTTGTTTTGATAGCATTATTGTTTAAGTGATTATGCTAAGAACTTGAACTAGGGTTTGCAAAGAAACATGATAATCATTGTTATGAGATAGGTTTATGATCATTGTTATTGAAGTGAATGGTTGGAGTGAAGAACTTGAACTAGGATTTGGAAAGAATACGAGTATAATTATAATGGAGATTTGGTTGATAAGCATTGTTGAAAATAATTGGAGTGAATGTTCATATTCTTCGACAGAGTTTGTGAGCAAGGATTAGTTCATTGAGTGATTGGTTGAGTAAAGTTTATTGAGCCTACTCAAGTGAATGCGCTGAAGTGATAGTTCAAGTTCTATGAACAAATTATTCTATATTCTAAATTGAGTTGAGGAAGTGATTGAGAGTTGGTGAATGTGAAGAATATTGAATCTCTAACAATATTCTATATGTTTTTGTGATAAAAGAGATATTGAAAGTGATTGAGATTTTGTGAGTGTGAAGTATTATCGAGCCTCTAACAATTCTTGTATGTTTCTTAAAGTGATTGGTGATTGAGAATTGTGATGAATGTGAGGAATATTGAGTCT
>JAQPPZ010008468.1:0-15172 GCA_028583015.1 Wollemia nobilis | reverse complement strand
GCCCGTTTGTATATAATATTCTCCCAATGTACCGTCTTTGTGAAACTTGGGCTTATAAAAAGCCCAGGAGGGATAAATTTGGTCGTAGCGTGGATTCTTCCTTCCAAAGAAAAAATGGGTGAAATCTGAATTGTGGGTGTCACCTAAACATTAAAAATTACTTTTATTTAGTTTTTAAAGAGATTAATTTTTTTATATATGTGTCAAAAAATTACTTTTATTTAGTTTTTAAAGAGATTAATTTTTTTATATGTGTCAAACTATTAAGTTTGATAGTCTCTTGTAATAAGTAAATCATGTGCCAACAGGAGTTCGATAGCCACTCTTTTAATGTCTATTCTACATCATTATGGAGTGATACTTTTTATACTCTTTATGGAGTCATATTTTTAATATTAGTATAAAAAATTATAAAATTAGATTTATTTAGTTTTTAAAGAGATTAAAATTTTTAAATATTAATATATATATTAAATATAAATAAACATATTAAACAAGATTGCAATTTAGTTTGATAGTATTTTGTATTAAGTAAATCTTGTTCTAACAAGAGTTGGATAACCACTCTTTTATTATTAAAAGTTGGCATTAATATTTATTATTTTAAGTGTGCCATTTGACCTTAAATATTTATAGGATTCATATTTTTATATTAATCATCTCATTAATAATATATACTAAAAAAATTATAATGTAAAATTTTATTTTTTTTAATGTTAATTTTCATTTATTACATAAAAGTTATTGATTCCCATCACTTACTTTATTTTCTAAATGTTAAAATTGTCTTGATTGAAATTTTTGTCTATGCCTAGTCACCAACCACTTCCAATAGATGCATATAATCTAAATTTTTATATAATATATTTAATTATACTAAAATATTATTTTTATTTTTTTCCTTATTTATTTAGTTTCTTAGAAAAAAAATTATTATTAAATTAAAATAAAAGTTTTTACAATAATATGTGGATTGACACACCCCATGGAGAATCAAACTAACTCTTAGTGACAAGGGTTAGGAAACAAAGCCGTCAAAAAAACACAATTTTATCAATCATGATCATTAATGATCATTACATCAAAAAAAATATATCATATGGAGTAATGTGCCCTGGCATGTTGTCTTGCATAAATTGCTAGTGATTATGGGATGGAAATTCACCCCTCAGCATCGCGATTAAGACCTTCAGTAACTGTGTCACTCCAACCAACAAATGGCCTAGGTGAAACTCGTTGAACATCATCCCACCCCCAACCTAGCAAGATGAACAAGCAATGTCAACATTAGGTTGCTTCCTGACTGGCGAGGGTTAGGACCAGTGCCTATCTACGGGAGCACTTTTTGCATATGACAGAGGTTGACAGTGAGAGCGGGATCCAAAATACTCTTGAGAAGAGCATTCTAGGGGGATCTGGTTGACTGTACACGAAGCATCCAACGCACCAGAAGAACTTTTAGGTGATCCAACTTCATAGCAACTTTGTTGGTTTGAGTACATATTTATAGCCACATGTCATTAAAAACTTCTAATTTTTCAGCATGAGTAAATGTGACAGAAGGTGTATACTGTTTAAAAACAATTCTATTATAGGTCTTCCAAATATGAACGAGCAGGGCTAATCCTGAAAACTTGCTACACTTTAAAAAAATGGGAGATAAAAGAGTCTCAAGAAAATCTTGGGGCCAAGAAACTCTTGAAGTTGTAATTGGGAAAGAAAAAAAAAAAATCATTCCAAAGCTTGCCTAGATATTTTACAATTCCAAAAGAGGTGAATACAAGACTTATGTACATAAAGATGACCGCTTGAGATCCTCCGGCCACATAAAGATGACGTGCACTCAGAGGATTCAGATCAAACTACTACCTTTACAAACAGACTGCCCCAAGATTTGAACCTAGATATCTTCTTAGTAAATGTGTAACTAAACAAATAATTACCAATCCATGTTAGTACTGACAAGACAAGTAACTACCAATCCAAAATAAACGTGATATTCGTTAGATTGCTTTTCTGACCTACTTTATTCATGTTTCACTCGTGTGCTATGATAATGTACCCAGCTTGGTTACACTCCAATCGTGCATTTTATCCCTATTTATAGTTGAGGAGATGGAGTAGCAGAACCATATCTGGCTGTGATTGAATCTGCGGCTTGTCTTTGCTACGGACTGCATTTTATTCAATAGACAAGAATGGATGCAAGGAGTCTCTTGAATAGTAAGAGTAGTATATGGCCCCATATATATGGACACATGTCCAGTTCTATGTTTAATGTTCCCATCTCCTCTGTTGGTGTCCGATGTAATCATACACCAAACAAAGTTGGCCATGGATCTTACCAGTTCCGATTTTCGCGTAGTTTTGAATTTCGGGCTTCCAGACCAGGAAAAGCTCATCGAAATTTTGCCTTCAACATCAAGCATGATGCAGCAGGGAGTTCCTCCAATATGCAAGCGGAGATAGAAATCAAGGGAGAGGTTATACTGCAAAACGCGTCCCTTCTTACTGTAACGGATTACTCTGCAACTTTGGCCGACGATGTGTCCGACTTTCTTGGAAGTAAAGTATCCCTTCAGCTGGTTAGCAGCGACCAGGTAGACCCAGGTAATTAAAAAGTTTTTGAAATTGCATGTTTTTTGTTTCATTTTCTTTCTGTCGCTTATATTGACGTATAAATCCATGGCAGATACTGGAAGGGGCAAAAGGTCCGAAGTATCTTACTTAGACTGGAACCCCTGGGATGGGCCAATTGCTGGAGATAAATTCTATAAGATCTCGTTTAAATGGAACACTAGTCTTGGAGAACCGGGGGCGTTTCTCGTAAAGAATAAGCATCCACGAGAGTTCTTCCTGAAATCTCTGACTCTTAATATCCCCGGCAGAGGCCAAATGCGATTTCAATGTAATTCGTGGATATCCCCAGAGCATATGGACAATAGTGACCGCGTATTTTTTGCTAATAAGGTATGGGCATTAACAGAGAGATGAAGATGGATCAATGGCATGCTTTATTATTGAAGTTAATGCCAATAAGACTGAATTTTCATTGGATAAATTGCTAGGATTGAAGCCTGAATGGTTAATTTGGGTTTCCAAAACTTGTAAGAAGCTTCAATATTTAATTAATATAGTGAAAAATCTAACAAACACTGGGATGTGTGTTGCTACAGAGCTATCTGCCTGTTGCGACTCCTGAAGGGCTTAAGACATTGAGGAAGCAAGAGCTTGTACAATTGCGGGGAAATGGAACCGGAGAGAGAAAGGATTCTGATCGAATATACGACTATGACCTTTACAACGATCTTGGAGATCCTGATAAAGATCCAAAGCTCAAAAGGCTAGTTATGGGAGGATCCGAGGAATTTCCATACCCCAGGAGATGTAGAACGGGTCGCCCCCCAACCAAATCAGGTATATCATTTTATATAGAGTTTCTTGCATACTTCTAAAAAAAAATTATCGGTTGCCATTCCTAACAATGGACATTTTTTTCTGGATCCCTTGCAGATCCTGCATCCGAAAGCCCGAGTACTTCTTCTCTCTTCGTTCCGCCGGATGAGAGGTTCCCGCACAGCAACTATTCAGATTTAGTATCTCACACATTGCTTGCTCTTGTGAGCTCAATCATTCCCAGAATTCACTCGATGTTTAGCTCTGAATTCAAGTCCCTCGAGGAAATCAAGAATATTTACGTTAGGGGATTTCCAAGCCCTTATAACTCTCCCAAAAGCATCAGTAAAATATTTAAGAGCCCCTTCCAGTTTGTGAATGAATTGCTAGACAAAGCCGAAGACAGTCCACTGATAAACTTTCCTCGCCCCCAAGTTTTCGATGGTAAGAATCAAAGTCAAATTTATATGCATCTTAGAGTTCTCTCTCGTTTTTGTACTTCTGAGGTTACATGAAGGCTGATGCATGAATGGGCTTGTTACCTAGCGAACGAGAGCGCGTGGAGGACAGACGAAGAATTTGCACGTCAGACGCTTTCGGGATTAAGCCCTATGGTCATTCGTCGTCTTGAAGTAAGTACTAGAGCTCTCAAACTAACTTTTTTTTTTTTTTTTTTTCTTAAGATTCAATAGTAGAAAAAATATGGTAATTTGAAGTCTCGAATCTCGATTTACATGGCGAATTTTGGGTGTGCTTCAGAAATTTCCTCCGTCAAGCAGCTTGAACGCAGAAGAATACGGACCTCAGCAGAGTTCTATCACAGCAGAACACATAGAGAAATACCTTGAAGGCCTTTCAGTTGCGAAGGTTCTAATTACAGAACAGTTTTCGCCTAGTCTTGTCAGCTCCTCTATGTGTTTGGTTTATTTCACTGTATTAACATTGTATATATCAATGTGTTCAGGCTACAGAGTCGAAGAGATTGTTTGCATTGGACTACCATGATATCTATATACCATATACGGCACGCATTAACGAGCAGTCAGGCGTCAAAACATATGCCTCTCGTACAGTTTTCTTCCTTACCAGTCAAGGAATTCTTAAGCCGGTAGCCATCGAGTTGTCGTTGGCTGCCACTGCTGAGCGGCAACCTCAAAGACATGTTTATACTCCTGCTGAGGAGGGTTCAGAAGAAGAGACGTTGTGGCTACTTGCAAAAACTCACGTGCGAATCAATGAGGCCGGGTACCATCAGGTGATCGGCCACTGGTATAAACTCTTCCCTAGCTCCAAACTTTCAAGCTTTAATAAAACCTTGTTAATGATCTGTACAATTCCCCTGATCCCAGTAAACGTTGATAGGAAAGGACAAGTTTTGTTATTAAATGTGTCTATATAATGGTTAAACTTGCTGCATTGTAAATTTTATACGTTTCTCTCTTTTTTTATAAATTGGGCTGTCACAGTATAATATTGACAATGTCCATATCTTGTTTGCAGGCTGTTAACTCATGCAGTGATGGAGCCCATCATTATAGCTAGCAACAGGCAACTAAGCACAATGCATCCTCTCTACAAACTACTAAAACCCCATTTTCTGAACACCATGGACGCCAACCAGGTTGCCCGTCAGTCCGCACTAAACGCCGAAGGCTCTGTGGAATCAAACTTCTCATCTTCCATGTATTCCTTGCAAATGTCTTCCAAAGCATACAAAAACTGGAGGTTCAACGAGCAAGCATTGCCAGCCGATCTTCTCAACAGGTAATAAATAAAAAATAAGTAAACTACTTCTATATTATATCTCGTCAGTCCGGTTAATCTGAAACTCTCATTTTTTCTGCAGGGGCATGGCGGTTCCGGATCCCAGAGCCCCCCACGGCTTAAGGCTTGTGGTCGAAGACTACCCTTTTGCAGTGGACGGCCTGGAGATATGGGCTGCCCTAAAGCAATGGGTGACAGATTACTTGTCTTTGTATTACAAATCCGACGAGGCAATAAAATCAGACACGGAACTGCAATCCTGGTGGGACGAGATCGTAAACGTGGGGCACGCAGACATCAAGGAAGGCTGGTATAAAATGGAAAACCTCGACGAAGTAATAGAAGCAATTACCACCATACTCTGGCTTGCTTCCGCCCTACACGCAAATGTGAATTTCGGCCTCTATGTCTACGGGGGCTACATGCCAAATCGTCCTACCCTCTGCAGAGCCCTCATTCCGCAGAAGGGGTCCCCAGAATATGCCGAGCTGGCGAAGGATCCCGAGGCGTATTTGCTCAAAACAGTGTCTGATCCCAAAACAACCCTAACTACTATGTCTTCTTTTGAGGTTGTGTCCAGCCACGCGAAAAACGAGGTGTATGTGGGACAGCGGGAGGGGTCGACGCCGGACTGGAACGATGACGTGCTAGTTAAACAGGCCTTCGGTCGATTTTCGGCTGCGCTGTTGGAGGTCGAGAAGAACGTGACTGAGAGGAACAAAAATCCAGCGTTGAGGAACAGGCTGGGACCAGCGAAAGTTCCGTACACTTTGCTGTATCCGAGCACGTCTGACCTCACGAGGACAGGCGGCCTCACTGGTCGCGGAATCCCTAACAGTGTCTGCCAGTAAAACAAAAAAAATTGTAATGCAAGGAGTCGCTCAACGAGCAATAACTTTAGTAAGTGAAGTTGTGTATGTTGGTGCACCTTAATGTTAATGATATATTGTTGATATTTAGTATATTTTCATTGAGAAAGAGGTTTTTTAAAAAGTGTGATCTCTTGTATTTATTATTTTCCATCTTATTATTAAAAAAAATTAGTTAAATTTACAAGCATATTTTAATAGATTACATATCTAAATGATATATATATTCTTGGTGTAGATAAGATTGTAATTTTTTTTTTATATTAATATTAAAAGAGGGTTTTGAAAGGAGCCCCACAACCTTATACAACAAGAAAACCTAGAGGTTAATTAAAGCACAAGACGACCTCCATAAGGGAGATCCACCCAAAAGAATAGCTAGGTATTACAAACCGAGGCAAGAACCCCCCGGGGAAGGGGAACCGAGGGAGTTCACACCATCCCCACGAAGGCAAGCCAGGGAGCAAAACCCAAACAACTCGGCCCTAAAGAATAGTAGGACAATGCGGGGGGCAGAAACTACCAACCCAAATAAATGCATCGTTTGAAATTTGAAAATCACAACAGGCTGCAACGTTCAACAAGCCCAGGCATAAGAAGGGGTGGCGTCACCAGGAGGTCAGAAGGGAAAATCAGGAAAGGCAATTTCATACTAAGGGGATAGCATAATAAAGGCCGGTACACACCATAAAGCGCTTAAACCTGTGGGCACCAACCAGATCACCCAGATCTTCGAAAGGAACCAAAATCTAACAAGAGTTAAGGAGCTTCCTCCCTAATGCGAAGTAAAAAAATATTGAGGGGATAACATAATAAAGGCCAGTACATACCATAAAGCGCTTAATCCTACGGGTACCAACCAGATCATCAAGATCTCCGAAAGGAACCAAAATCTGACACGGGTTAAGGAGCTTCTTCCCTGACATAAAGTACAATATCGTTGGGAAAATCCCTATGCCAGATAGATAAGCCTTGAGAACGAACTCCCAAGTTTGCTAAGATATCAGCCATTGAATTACCTTCTCTAAAAATATTGGAGAACTCCATGCTAGAAAAGGAACTAGCAATCCAAGTTGCTTCACCAATTAAATTAGCTATTTTCCATCATGAAATTACCTCAATAATTACGTTTTTTATGCCACAGTTCTTAAGCTGCTCCAAGCCAATGAAGTCCACTCGAGCTTTAGCCATCATGGAAGATTGGACTCCAAGGCAGTCCGCGTAAGCCAGAATAAGATTACCATTGTTGTGAATTGATGAAGCAACAACTATAATAATTGGTGAATTGAATTAATTAGTGGTAATGTTATCATTTTCATATCGAACCATATCCTATGGTAACAAAAAAGCTTTGTTTTTCTTCCAAAGGTCTATTATTTTTATTTTATTTGCAACGTTTCCATGGCCAATGGGTAATTATTTTATTTCTTATTTATGAACTGGAGAAAATAACAAGGAAAAATCCTTTTGTAAGAAAATTCATGGAGTAATTTGAATTCAATCCCCACTTCCACTTAATCCAATTTTGAATCTTAGAAAAATCTGGCTAGTATCCATGAAACTCACAAATTAACCCTCTAATTTTAAGAATCATTACATCATGCTCAATCATCTCATCTTTGATAATTACTTCTGGTGTAGAATCTGCTACCCAGAATGGGTTTTCCATAGATTCTCTCTTACGCTTATTGCTAGCTAGGGCATCCAAAATTTGAACTTGGCCATTCATACTTTCAATAAGGACTTTCACAAATGACTTTCTTTCCATGTTACCTAGGTTTTTTTCAAATGAATCCTCTAAATTTTCCTGAGATCTGGAACAAGAAGTGATTGGTCACACTTTTCTTTTTACTGTTTGCTTTCTTGCTCACACTTCCTCCTCACTCTCAGCTTGCGCTCACACTTACTTTTGGATGCACTCACTCCCGATTGCACACTCGATACCGACTGCACTTGCACTCTTATTTTTGGCTATATTCACTCTTGGCTTATGATCGCACTTGCTTATGGTTGCATTCACTCCTAACTTGTGCTTGCACTTGCTTTCGGTTGTCTTCACCCTTAGCTTGTGCTTCTATTTGCTTTCAATTGCGTTTACTCCTGGCTACACTCACTCTTGATTACCCTCCCCGATCGTGCTCACACTTACTACTACACTTACCATTCTCATTTTATTAATATATAAAGATAAATAATTTAATCTTAACATAAATAATTTTAATAAACATAAATTATATATTACCAATATTATATTTTATCTATTTTAAACTAATTAGTAAAAAAAAACTAATCATAAATATCACTTTTCAGATGTTATCTATTTTATTAATTGATATTGTAAAAGAGTGCTAACAAAATTCAATGTTCTAAAAACACAATCTCATTCTCTCTTTTTTAAAGTGTTTTTCGTTTTTTTTACTTTTTACTATATTAAAATATAGTAAAAAATATTTTTTTTACTTATTCAAAATTCATGATGTAAAAAAAAAATCTTAGAAAAGTTGAGTATAAACCATGTCTGAAAAATAAGGTTTTGCTAGGGTTTGATGCAAGACTGGCTGTGCATTTTTCGTAAGGGTTTCAGTGGGAAAATCATGTCTGCTACATTAACACCGCCTTGAGGCCTTGGGAGCTTCCTGTTTTGCAATATAAATATCATCTTGGTTAAAAATGGCTCACCCCACAAGTTCCAATGGTTGATAAGCTCACTCTGAGATGGAATTTAGTCTTTCTTCCCTCCCAATGGAATAAGAGGTTTCGGATTGCTTGGGCTACTTATATTGAACCTAAACAGAGTTTTTTTGCTTGGAGTCTCTTACATCAAGGGTTACCTGTTGGCGTGAGGCTCAAGCATCTGGGTGTTCATAATCTCATTTACCCGATTTGTGGACAAGCGAAAGATTTACTGCATGTTTTTTGGTCTTGTGATCGAGCTTAGTCAGCTTGGGAGTGGCTTCTTGAATTTTTCAGGCCTTTTATGCAGGAGGATTTTACTTGGGTGCATGCTATTTTGGGTGACCCTATTGCTTTTTCCTTCAACTTGGATGTTGTTTGGAATATTTTTAGAATTGGTACCTTTTTTTATCTATGGAAGTCCCGGAATAGAACTATTTTTTCTCAGCAAGATGTCGGACATGTCTTCTCTGTTGCTGATAAATATGATATATTCTTTGATTGTTGGTTATAGATTCAAGTACAGGTTGAAAAATTATAGGTGGAGCTACAGTACTTACGTACCCTCATGGATAATTGGGGGAATGCACCTTGCATTATGAGTCATGTGCATCTTCCTTCCCCTTCCATGTGGCAATAATTTCTCAGCTTCTTTCTTTTCGAATGCATATTTAATACTATTTTGGTAGTTGTTATTGGCAGTTTGTGGGTTGTTTCTGACACTCTTGTATACTCTTAACCACAATGGTTAATGTATTGGTTTACGAGGTGTGCTAATCCGACCCACCCCTTTTTTGTATGATTAAACATTATTTTATTAATATAATGGCTTTTTCATCCAAAAAAAATCTTAAATCGTTTTTAAATATTAAAAAATTTAATAAATTGATTTATTAAAATTGATTTATTGAGATTATTACATTTAAAAAATAATAATAATAACAGCTATTATATTGTATTAAGGTGTATATATATTTTTATAAAATAATGACAATTATTTATTTATAATTTTATTATTATTATTTTGAATTTAATAAAAATCTTTTGGTGTATATATATTTTTATAAAATAATGACAATTATTTATTTATAATTTTATTATTATTATTTTGAATTTAATAAAAATCTTTTGGGGCAGTTTTGGTCTAAGAAATATTAGAGGTTTTACACCGTCAAAATCATCTCAAAGTTGCACCCTGTCTTAACCCGAATTTTAGGTACCCAAAGTACCTGAGACCTCCTTGAAAGATTACCTACCTATCTACCTATCCAACTCATTTGTAATTATATTATTATAACTTAACAATATACAAGTATTTTTAAATTATTATAACCTTAAAAATATCATAAGATACTAATTACTTAGAAATTTTACCATCTGTTGCAAATGCTAGTATATTTGGATTAGTATGGTTTAAACCACCAACCATTGACAAATTGTATTGGTTTTATGAAGCGAAAAGTAAACGGCAGAAACAAAAACATTTGTAGTGCAATACAATCTGCCGCCCACTGTGAATTATCATCTTATAAAGATGACCGCTTGAGCTCCTCATACATATGGATAAAGCCTATCTGTGGAGGGATATCACTGCTCTCTATTTATTGAGAGGAGGGAGGATTTATCTCAGAACAAAAAGAGAGAACGATTAATTTATGTTGTGGATGATATGAGAAGGGCCTACAACGTTGTGAAAGTAAAGTCTCTCGGCAAAAGCTTTGCATGTCAGACCAAAAAGAGAGAACGATTAAGCACGTTTTATGTTGTGGATGATATGAGAAGGGCCTACAACGTTGCGAAAGAGAACGATTAAGCATGTTTTATGTTGTGGATGATATGAGAAGGGCCTACAACGTTGCGAAAGTAAAGTCTGTCAGCAAAAGCTTTGCGTTTCCGGTTGGATAAGCCATCTGTATCTAATGGAATTTTTTTTTTATGATAGATGATTAGACAGGAGAGTTGGTTATAGTAATCGATAAAGCAAACTTTAAATTATAAAAATTGTTTTTAAAGAAAAATATTAAACTGTTTTTAAGTAAAAACATTATGAAGATTGAGACTCTTTAGCTGTGAATTATTTTTCTCATGTTTTTCAATCGAATTGTTGTTCTCCCCATCATACTAGTGCACTTCTAATTGTCTTAGGGTTCCTAATTAAAATAAGTTGTCTATTCAGGTTAGTAGGAGTTGTTTTTTTATTCAACGTAAGCTGTGAAGATTGAACCTTGGATTTCTTTTAAGGTACCTTATACTAAAAATACTAATTTATTAAACTAATTTTTTTTTTTGAAGAAATAACCTTTAAATAAAATTTTGATTTAAATGTCCTTTATTTTTAAAAAAGATTCTTCATAACCTTTATAGAGGTAAGAAGGCACATATACAACTAAAATATAAAGACAAAAAGTCCAAAATATAAAGACAAAAAGTCGAGTATATAATACAAAATAAAAGCTTTTGCCTTGATAAATTAGGAAGAAGCCTATAAGGACTATAATAATAATAATGATGGTGTGGTGTTTGTGCTTTTTTCCCAGAGTATATGTGATTAGGAGATATGGTGTGTGAGTGCCTGTGAGAGTGAAACCTCCAAAGACTGTTGTAAAGTAGTAAAATATCTGCATATATATAATTAATAAGAGATCAGTTAGAAAGTAGATGGACCCACCTAAGTTGGACCTTAGTTCATATAACATAAAAACCACAATGAATTTAAAAGAAACTATTATTAAATGAAACTGGAATACATAAAACACAAAGTATATATATGTTATAACATATAATAGTCATTGGAAGTGTTGTTGTTGTTATATTGTGATAGATGTGAGACCGTATCTAAGGAGGCGATAAGCAGGGATCGTAACCATCTCAAGGGAGGCGATCTCGAGGCTGTGACAATAAGCTAAAAATTGTTAAAACCTGAGAGCTAGAAATGGGTGTTAATGAAATTACGATGGTCCTGGGATGTGGTTAAGGTTGTGGGAAGTGGTCAAGTAGGCTTAGGCAAGTGGTGAGTATGAATTTTGATAGCATATATTTAGCACAAAATGGGCTCCCCTCTTTTGGCCATAGCCAAGGGTAATTATAGAGGTTTTGGGGTTGGGTGAATCGGATGTCACATAGGCTCCACTTGGATTCCACATGGGCAAGGTAGGTGAGGGAAAGTCTAGCCAAGGGTAATTATAGAGGTTTTGGGGTTGGGTGAATCGGATGCCACATAGGCTCCACTTGGATTCCACATGGGCAAGTTAGGTGAGGGAAAGTCTAGGTGGTGAGGTGGATGAGAGTTATTTAATTGCTTTGGGAAAGGGTAGCCTAGGGGAAGGGAAACTAATTTTAAATTTGTTTCCCACTACAAATAGGGGAATGAGATAATAATTAAAAATTGTAAGGATTAATGATGTGGTTGTACTATAGCCAAGTAGGGTAAACACATATTTTGACTTGTGATTATTTTAAAATTTAAAATTTTTCTTTATAAATTGAACAAAGTACACGAGGGGTGGGATATTAATGTGGAGGGTTTTTTAAATATTGGAAAGGGATAAATTTTCTAATATTCTAAAGGAATTTCAATAAATGCCATGCCTGAACATTGTTTTTTTTTTAGCATGGTGGAATTGAAAGCCGCCACGAATCTGGGTAGGCTGTCTAGCTTTTATGGTCGCCACAGTATTCTACATTTTTTGTTTCAGAAGCTGCCACACAGATCTTCGTGTAGTTTACCTCCATAACCACCATGCTATAATCGTTTTAAACCTTTTATGCCGCTAAAAGCATTAGGAAATGGACAAGCATCAGTTCGGTGAGACTCGAGATTTGAACCTTGGACCTCTGCCCCCCTTATGGGGTTTGGTCAAACCAATTGGTCTACACCTCGAACCTCCCTTGAACATTGTTAAATCATGCTTAAGAGGGTTTAATGATGTGTTTAATTAATGTTAATTTGTATTGTTATTATTTTATTTATTTTTATTATTTTCTATGTGAAAAGAGTCATAAATAGGACTTATGATGGTGATGTTAATTGTACTTAATTAACATAATTAAAGTTTAATTAATCACTAAGGGTATATGAAGATGATTAGAAATCATTGTTATTTTATTTTAATATTTTTGTGGGTTTAAGAAATGTGTTCAAAATTTGATTTTATTATTTATTTTTAGTATGTGTTGTTCCTGTGCTTTTAGTAGCCTAGAAGGTTTAAAATGATTGTGGCATGGTGGTTATAGGGATGGTTTGCGCGAAGAACTGTGTGGTGGCTTCCGGGGTGGACAACACATAATAGTATTGCGACCATAAAATCCGGACAGCCTGCTTAAACCAACAGCTACCAATTCCACCACCATGTAAATTCAAAAAAAAAATATTATTATTAGTATTTGTAATGTATTGCTAAGGTTTTGGTGATAGTAAAGGATTTTAAATATTTGCATATTAGTTAAATTTGGATAATTTAACACAAAGACATATTTAGACATTAATTTGTAATTCAGTGTACTATAAAAAATGTTTAATTTCAATGTCTGCAACCTTAACTCTGATGTTTAAGGGTCGGTTTGTTAGAATCTTCTATTGTTTATAGTAAGAATCATTTTAAAGCCCTTAAGGATTATATGGATTGGTAGTGCTGAGTGGTCAGGTACTTATCAAAAATAAATACTGGCTAGTTTGTAAAGATAGTAGTCTAATTTAAATCTTTTGAGTGTGCATTAAACTGATACTACTGGCTAGTTTGCAAAGATAGTAGTCTAATTTAAATCTTTTGAGTGTGCATTAAACTGAAAATGACTATACCTCAACCACTAGTAATCAATATTAAATGATAGTAAAAAACTATAAATATAATCAATTTTAAAAAATAAAAAAACAATTACATTTTATATTACATATTTTGAAAGTCTGTTTGTTAGAACTTAGAATCTTTTACTAAAACCATGGCATTCTTTATTAATATTACATTAAATAACCCCACCTGACGCCTCAAATACACGGTATAAAACGTTTCATAATATCATTATGATAGTTCTCTCACCTTAGAAAGGAGGCAATTACATAGTAACGTTAGCATGAAACATTGCTTGATGTAGGTAATATCAAAGATTATATGAGCAAAGAGCCCACTCGAGCACTTCTATTTTGGTACCTGAACTTTGATATATTTTTTAATTGAGAGTTCAATCAAAGTTTAGGATTTAAATTATAAAGTTATTTTTATTAAATTTGTTTTATTTGGATTCGTCTTAATCAAACTATTATTTTTATAAACAAGTTGTCCCAAAATTTGAATTTAAGTATCTTCTTAATAAATGTCTAACCAAACAAGTAATTACTAATTCTACTTAACTGACCAAACAAATAACTACCAATCTACTAACAATTAAAACCATAAATTACTTTTCTAACCTACTTTATTCCTATTTCACTCGTTTACTATGATAATGAACCCATCTTTACAGTCATATTTCACTAGTCGAATTCAAGAATATTTTTTGGCCCACGTACCGCATTTCAATCCACTAACAATTAAAACCATAAATTACTTTTCTAACCTACTTTATTCATATTTCACTCGTTTGCTATGATAATGAACCCATCTTTCCAGTCATATTTCACTAGTCGAATTCAAGAATATTTTTTGGCCCACGTACCGCATTTCTTAGAGCATATTCTCTTTCTTCAAATCTTCGGTGTTTCTTCCAAAGTTAACGAAACATATCAAATGCAAATTGCAAAACGGGAAGACCCAGAACCGTCACAATTAAAATGTTAAATGGATAAACTTTAACTTTTTAAAAGTTTAAGGTTGAAACCATCATACAAAGTGGGTTTGTATAATTTTTATTGATAAGTTTGTTTTTATTTTATCAAATATCAAGATAAAAATACCTTAACTTTAATTAAAAAAAATTATCAAAAAAAATTAAATCTTTAAAAATGACATCGCATCATCACATGATTCACTGGTCCATTTTTCTTTCCGAAAGGAACGCGGATCGAGCAGCACGTACATGTATGATACCAAAAAAAATATGGTATTTGCATAAGGAGTAACACTACCGTGTGTTCAGACCGGTGGGGCTGTTACATCATGTTTTGACTGGGCTCACCTTTTATTCCACGTGAGTTGTCCATGATTCCATATGGCATACTCATAACTAAAGATTTATAAAGATTGAGATGCTTAATGCCGGAGCTTTGTTGGCTTAATTTCCATTTGATTAGGACTCGAGCTGTTTAAGATAGAATTTCTCTCTATGTGTATCGTTTTAGTTTATAGCCTTGGCCCTCTATCATCTGGCCAAGCCGATTGCAAACGCTTCGAGACAAAAGTAATCATACCACCAACAAAGACTTCTATGGACACAACCCATCATATCGTCTATTTTAATGCATGTGCGTGTATATAAGCAGGCTATCCACTGTTGTTCACATCGATTCCTAGCATGATGATGATGATAATGATGAT
>JAQPPZ010008467.1:0-132126 GCA_028583015.1 Wollemia nobilis | reverse complement strand
TGAAATAATGTTAAAATGATTTTTGCTAGGCATAAATTCCTAAGTGTGATAAATTTTTTGGATAATTCCCTAGGAATTATACCATCATTGCAAAATTGAAGGTTGACATAATGACATGAAATAGTGATAATGTGCATGCTTTTTTGTTTAAAAACATAATTGTATAACAGAATGATTTAAGTCATATGTTTTTGATGAATTGATTTTTAAATGAATGGGTAATAAAATTGGTATAATGGTTTGCGCTAGGCATAGAATATGTAGGTATAGACTTATACCATCATCGCGAAAATCAAGGAAGAAAATAGATTGTTTTATTGCATGATTTTTAATTTTTGAAAATATGAAGATGAGGACTTGCGCTAGGCATAAAATTTCAATTTTGGTTTTGGAACTATACCATCGTCGTGAAAGTCGACAATATATATATATATATATATATATATATATATATATATATATATATATATATTGTGTGGTGTGTGTGTGTGTGTGTGTGTGTGTGTGTGTGTGTGTGTGTGTTTTGATTGTATGGTTTTGAAAGAAATTTTGATTTTTCTATTATGCATGTAGTTGTCTTTAGACTAAACAACTGTACTTTAAAGAAAAAAATGAATTATTCCAGACAATTTGCAAAAAAATATTTCAAAGTATCTTAAAGACAAAAGTTAGATTTATAAGGAATCCCATGTGCATATGTGAGTTCATTTCCAATCTTGATTTATCATAATGATACACAAAATCTCTCAAAATACAAAATGTGTGTGCAATTGCTATGTTCGTTTACCAGTTTTGAGCAAGATAATATGATACAAGTGATTTGAATGAACCAAATAAGTGTTCATTAACCATGATGTAGATGCATATAACCATACTAGACTAATATGTAAGTCGGATTATCAAGAGCTAGCTAATCCATAAGCGGACATAGGTCTATACAAAAGAAGGTCGCTAATGTGACAGACATATCGCCATGCTAGGAGTTACCCAAGGCCAAGCGGGTTGGGCACAAACCACCTGTTATGGGGCTTACCTCACAGTTTTCAAATAATTGAGAATTCCAAGGATTCAAGCTCATCAACCCTTCTTTTATTTTCAAATGGTAGGGAAAGGGATTTTATTGCTTTTGCTTTTGCTTTCATTTGCTTTCTTTTGTATTTTTGCTTCATAATGTTGTAATGATATAAAATAATATTTTTATTTTTCTCTTTTTCTAGAACTTTGCTTTTTTTTTTTTTCTATGCTAGGGATACTTGCTCGAATTAGCTGTAGAGCAAGGGATTTTTATTCTGGGTAGGGGTGAGCTTGTCTTTTTGTCAATTCTCAAAGATTCTAGACCATGTGCATGATAGGATAGCAGGGGAAACTTTTCGCTCAAGAAACCACTTCTACTATGTAGCAAAGCATGGACATTACAAATATAATCATTTTATTGTGAAAGGATGTGCTTGGTTTAAGTAAATAACAAGATCAATTCTCTGTGCTCAAACTTTATTTAATTGAATTTTGTGGACTTTGATATAAGAGAGATTAGTAATCATGCCAGATAAAATCAAGATATTTATTTTTGTGAATGTGAAAGTGCGGGATTCCAAATAAATGCTAATTTATCCAAAATAATTTGAAACATATAACTGCAACATTTGTAAGAATATATATATATATATATATATATATATATATATATAATTATATATATATATATATAAATACTTTTTGAGAATTTTTGAGAATGTTGACTCTCTCTTTCTTATTTATGTTTTTTTGGTTTCGGAAGAGTCAAGAATATTGTTGTTTTGTTTTTTTTTTATTTTTATCATTATTTTTTTTGTTTTTGAAAGATATTAACAAGTGCCATAAATAAATACAAGAAGTAGTTTTGAATATTTTGATGATTATGAATGTTTTTTGTGTTTGTGAATTTATAAATTGAAAGAAATACAAGATAGTGATTTTGAAATATTTTAAACAAATATATACAAGGATGAAATTAAATTACCAAATTTATACATAGTAATGTTTAAGATGCAAAATGTTCATGGGTTCTTTAAGTTCTTTACCATCTAAGGTAGATAATTTGTATGCTTTCGATTCAAATTTAGCAGTGATAATGTATGGTCCAAGCCAGTTGGGCTCAAATTTACCTTTAAGGTCCTTAGTTGCATTAGTATTTTTTTTATTTTATTTTAAAACAAGTTCACCGATCTCAAAGGATCGATGACAAAATTTTTTAGCATATGATATTTTAAGCTTATTTTGGTAGGCACGGAGATGCTCCAAAGCATTGATGCGTTTTTCATCTAGGAGTTCCAGCTGACTGAGTCTGCCAACTCGATATTCATCTCCTACTTCGGTATCTTGAAGTAGTAGAGCCAAAGAAGGAACTTCTAATTCAAGGGAAAAATGGTTTCAGCATCATAAACCAAAACAAAAGGTGAAGTTCCAGTGGGGGTTCGAACACTAGTTCGATAGGCCCACAAGGCTGGATATAACTGAATGTGCCAATCGCGGCCAATTTTATTGACCAATATTTTGAGAATTTTGATTAAGGTTTTGTTAGATGCTTCTGCTTGACCATTACCCTGAGGATAATAGGGAGTGGACCAGCGATGTTGAATCTTATATTTTTGGCATAATTTTTTAACATCTTTATTTTTGAAACAAGTTCCATTATCAGAGATGAGATTTGCAGGAATTCCAAACCTACAAATGATTTGATTAAAAATAAATTTAGAGAATTTTGTGCCAGTGTAGGAAGCTAAAGGCATAGCTTCAACCCACTTCGTGAAATACTCAGTGGCCATTATGATGAATTTGTGTCCATCAGATGACACAGGATTGATTTTGCCAATAATATCTAAACCCCATTTTGAAAAGGGCCAAGGAGATAAAATAGCCTACAGTTCTTGTGCATGTGCATGTACAAGGTCAGCATGTTTCTGGCACTTGTCGTAATGGCACACATAATCATGTGCGTCATTCTCCATGGTAGGCCAAAAGTATCCTATCCTAAAGAGCTTTTTAGCAATGACACTACCACTAAAGTGTCCTCCACAAGATCCATTGTGGACTTCACTCAAGGCTGATTTGGATTCTTCTAAATTCAAACATCTTAATAGGATACCTTCAAAAGATATCCTATATAAAACATTCCCAATTATTACAAATTGACTTGCTCGTCTACGTAATAACCGACGCTGGTTTCTATTAGAATTGGTAGGGAAAGTCCGATTTTGGAGAAAATCAAATATATCCGTATACCAAGGTTCAGGAGTAGTTTCATTGATTAGAAACACATCCAAAGGTTCTAAGCATGACTTATTTGAAGCGGGTTCTTGGAGTCGATGAATAATGATGGTGGCATATTTGTCATCTAACTCCAAGGGCAGGAGAGATGCAGCTGCGGCCATAGCATAAGCTACGTGGTTGCAAGTTCGAGGAATAGCTTCCAAGGTAACTTGATAAAATAGAGACATTAATTGTAAAACATAGGCTTTATATGGGCGTAGTTTATCATCTCTGGTCTAATAAACTTCATTAATTTGGTTTATAACAAGTTGAGAATCACCAAAAACTAATAGATGTTTAATTTTTAACGCCAAGGCAGCTCGTAATCCAAGGATTAGAGCTTCATATTCAGAAGTATTGTTGGTGCAAGCAAATGTTAATTTGAAGGACAGAGGAATAAGATGTTTTTGCGAGGATATTAAAATAATACCCACACCAACACCACTCATGCATCGGGATCTATCAAAGTATAAGGACCATTATTCAATATGGTCTACCTCTAATTGAAGGCATTCATCAGGAAACTCAATGATGAGGGGATGGGTAGACTCTAAGGGTGCAGCAACTAATTGATCTGCTATGATTTGACCCTTAACAGACTTTTGTCCTATGAACGTGAGGTCAAACTCACTTAGAGCAAGAACCCACTTGGCTGTGTGACCCGATAAATAAGGTCGACTCATGAGATACCTTAAGGGATCATATTTAGCAATGACATAAGTTTTCTGACTAAGCATATAATGGCATAATTTTTGTATAGCAAACACGACTGCTAGACATAGTTTTTCTAATGTTGTGTAGTGGGTTTCATAACTGATGAAGGTTCGGCTAATATAATAATTAGCACATTCTCTCTTTGCATGATCAAGCTGAGCTAACATAGCTCCTAAGGCAGAATCTGAAGCTAAAATATATAGGAGAAATGGGCGATCAGGTCTAGGCGGTGAAAGCATAGGTGGGTTAAGGAGGTATTGTTTGAGAAGTTCAAAAGCTTCTTTACATTCATCGTCCCAATTAAAAGGGACATCCTTCTTAAGAAGTTTAAGAAAGGGACCGGTTTTGTCCTCCAGCTTATCGATGAAGCGACGGATGGCTTGAAGCTTACCTTGTAAACTTCGTAACTCAAATATATTAGTAGGTGCGAGCATATCAGTGATAGCCGCAATCTTGAGAGGGTTGATTTTGATACCACGTAAAGAAACTAAAACCCCTAATAGTTTACCAAACATAAATCCGAATATGCATTTGGCTAGATTTAATCGAATAAGATATTCTCGTAATCGATTAAAAACTTTTCTCAAATCATCTAAATGATTATCTTCATTAATAGAGCGAGCTATAATATCATCTACATAATCATGTAGGATATCATGCATCTCATGAAAAATATAAGTCATAGCTTGTTGATAGGTTGCACCTGCGTTCTTGAAGCCAAATGGCATCACTTTCCAACAAAATGTACCCCAGGGGGTAATAAAGGTTGTTTTAGCCTGATCTTCAGGAGCTATCCTGATCTGATTATAATCAGAGAATCCATCCATTAAGGACATCATCCCACTCCCGATAGTAAAGTCAATGATTTGATCCAGGTTTGGAAGAGGAAAATCATCTTTAGGGTATGCAATGTTAATATCTCTAAAATCTATGCAAACCCTAACTTTGGTGGCTTCTTTCTTGGTAACTGGAACTACATTTGAGATCCATTCAGCATAATCAATAGCTTGTATAAAAACAACATTCAGGAGTTTTTATAACTCCCCTTTGACTAGCAAAGCCACTTTGGGATGCATTTTTCTAAGTTTTTGTTTAACAGGTTTAGCATCCGGATGGACCACTAGGTGATGCATGACTACAGAAGGGTCTAGACCTGGCATATCTTCATATGTCCAAGCGAAGACATCTTCATATTATTTAAAGAATGCAATGTATTGATATTGTTTTTCTTGACTTAATGTTGATCCAATATTGATTATGTGAGGACTATCCTCAGTTCCAATATTAATTTTAATGAAGTTTTCTACCTCCATGTGTAGATCTCTTTCAAAGTTAGGTGGGGCGGGTGAAACGCCCAATTCTTGTAATTCTTGTAAGGTTAAGTTGGATAATTCATCTTGAGGATTAGCGGTCTCAAGTTGGGCTATAGTTGGTATAGAACCATCAAAATAAAATCCATTGTGTAACATCTCTTCAACGGAGACATCGTGGAAGATATCTCCTTCCAACTCCTCATCGAAGTCAACAATCATTTCAGGGCAAGCTATGGATAGCATGTTACATGCAAATGGCTGATTTTTTAGAGGCAAATCATTACGCCTATCTAAATAATCTTGATAACATATGAGTTGATCATCATCTTCAAAAGGAAAAGGTTGACCCTTACTAAGAAATAGGCCCACACCACAGCGGGCAGGCCACGGTTCTACCTCGAAAGGTTATTTCATGCCATTTTGGAAATGTCCCAAGCCTTTCGCTTTATATCCCATTTTAAGCATTATGGGTTTAGCTTTAATATATTCATTGGTAAAATAACATTGAGCATATCCCTCATGATGAGTTTTGATATTTCGAGGGATTCTTCCCTAGTCATATCCTTTATAAATAAAGGCACAACTCTCGACTTGGTAAGTACTTCCCATAGGTTGTGGGAGGCCCAAAGTACGAGGAGATGGCGATAAGTTATTTAAAAGAATTGAATCTTGCATGAAAGCATTTGTTTTTTTTTATATTAAGATTGTGGATAAATCTGGTAAAAGTTCATCAGAAAGAGCATAAGATGTAGAAGGATCATTCCTTATATCTTTAGATGTGGAAGGTATGATAGATGTTGATAATGTGGAAATGTTAAGAGATGGGTCTATAGGTTTTGAAATTATAGGGATAGAACATGAAGGATTTTTTATAGATTGAAGATCTTTTTGAGGTTCTAGAGTGGTTTGTTTAGAATATTGTTGATCTATATATGAGGGTGAAATGAATGGAGGGGAAATAGGTGAAGCTATGGGTGTGTGTTTCATAGTTTTAGATAAAAAATAAGAATTAGGATGTGTGGACGATAGAGTAGGGCAAAATTGCACTCCAACAGGTTCTGCAAAAGCACACATATCAAAGGGTCTCGGATCACCGTGGATAGTGACCAACTGATTTTTAAATTTGAATTTAACACATTGGTGTAAAGTTGATGGGACAGCCCACATTGCATTGGTCCAAGGACAACCCAAGAGTATATTGTACGATGCGGGGCAATTTACAATAAACATGGTGGTATCTAGGGTTCTAGGACCAACTTGCAAAGGGATGGTAATAACTCCACACATTTCTTGTGTTTCATCATTGAAAGCTTTGATAATCATGTCAGTTTTCTTCATTTCATCACTTCTAAAGCCAAATCATTGGTAGAAGTGAAAAGCAAAAATGTTTAGAGATGAACCATTATCAATCAGGAATCATTTAACAACTACATCTCCAATTAGAGCATTAATATATAAGGGATTATCCTTATGTAAACTGTGTTGTGGGATATTTTTATCCCGAAAGTCAATACAATCAACTTCTCGAGTGATGATAGTGTTGGCCATGGCTTCAGGTTGAATATTTTGAGGTACCATCATTTGGCTTAATGTAAGCATCAACTCATCCCTATGGGTAGGAGAAGATCTTAATAAATCCAAAAGGGAAGTTTTGGCTATAGTATTGGATAATTGCTCGTTAATATTGTAAGGGGGTTTAAGTTGAACATTGGAAGCATGATTCCCTTTATTGGTATTTTTCAAAACAAATGGAGCTGATCCATCATTCTGGTTTGGTTCTTGTTGAGAATTTTGAGCCTATTGTCGAGTAACGACTCCAATGGTAGCTACAATGTTATATTGAATACACTGAACTGGTCTCGGTTGAGCGTTTATGGCTTGTTCATTTGGGAGGAATTGATTAGAAGAGGGTTGAGTAGTAACTCTTCTAGGAAATGGTTCTTCTGGAACCATAGCATCTATGATGGGTTGAATAGGATATGATTCATTTTCAAAACTATTCGATTGGTTTGAAGTGATGTCTATTTCACTTTCAGTATCTGATTCTATATCACTAGGATCTGGAGTTTGAATATTATGTAGGGGCCTGATCGTAACCATGGATAAAGTTGTGTCAAATATTTGAGGATCATGATTAAGTAAATGTCCACTAATGGTCCCTACATATTGAGTCGGAGGAGGAACATTATGATGTTCGATTTGATTGGCCACCTCTTTACCATGTCTTGGTAAAGGGTGTTGAAATATGTCTAATGATTGATTAGCATTTTGATTTTTATTTTGGGGAATGTTCTTTTGAGGATTATTAGGAGCATTTTGTTTAGGTTGGAAGGCTTGCACCTCTATTTCATTATTATCAATCAGATCCTGTATTTTATGTTTTAACCTTTTACAAGTGTTGGTAAAGTGTCCAGGTCCTCTATGGAAATAACATTGTAAGTCAGCTCTGTATTCGGGTATAGTTGGATCAGGTTCCCGGATAGCTGGTAATTGGATCAAACCTCTTTCGAGTAATTGAGGTAAAATAGTTGATAAGGGTTGATTCAATCTAGTAAATTCTCAAGGAGGCTTATCAGGCAGTTTCAATATGAATTTTTCTATTGTTTTTGTTGCATTGATATTAGCAACATTTCTCTGTCAGTGACTCCATCACCTACAACTTGTTTGTTTTTATACTGATTTTTGGATGTTTTCTCATCATCCTTCTTCCTAAGTTGGCCTCTCCTAATGAGGGCATCTTCTACTCTTCGAGTTAAATCTATAGCCTGATCGAAGGTAGTTAAAGTAGCAGTTGATAGCTCATAAGATATTTGTTCTTGTAAATTATTAATAAAAATGTCCAACATTTCCCTATAAGGTAGCACAAAGTGCAATTTTCCTGTCAATTGCCTCCATCTAGCTAAGAAATCTGCAAAACATTCATCCTTGTCTTGTTTTAAGTTGTATAAATGTTTAATGGTTACATGCCTCTCAATGTAGGCACTAAATTGATGGACAAAAGATTCAGCTGTTTCTTCAAAGTTTCTCAAAGAATGAGTGGGCAATTGATAGTACCACTCTAATGCCATTCCACCTAAACTTTTTAGGAACATTTTTAGTAATAGAAAGTCATCATGTGATATATCATGACATGCTATCCTAAACATGCGAAGATGCTCTATGGCATCTTCGGTTCCTTTATATATAGGCAGGATAGGCATGGGAAAATGCTTAGGGTAAGGTTGTGCTACAACTATGGGATCCAAAGGTTGACTACATATCTCTCGATAATTGTACGAGGGATGATAAGGATCTATCTAGTGCATACGCAAAGCTAACTGTTTCACCATGGCTTCCAGATTACTAGTTTGCCCACCATATTGGTTCGGTAGGGCATTGATATGAGATTTGTGAGCATATGATGGAGGTACATGAATATTAGATGCTATGTTGCTATTATGTAAATTGTTGGTAGGAAAGGTGTTATGAAGGAATTTTGAAGTTGTATTATGCTATATTCCAGATTGTTGAAAATTGGTGTTTGACTTCATTTTAGGTTTTTGTTTACTTGAAGCATATTGATCAATAGTTTGGTGAAGTAAAGCAGTGAAGGAAGTTTTATTTTGTGTGGGAATGGTTTTAGGCTCAATAACAGGTTCCTTAGGAGGTTGGGTAACCTGTTGTTTTGGCATGTTTTGAATCATAGTGACCATATCTCTATTGGATGGTCTAGCCTTATCACTTTATTGATCAATGAAAGACAAGGGATTAGTGTGCACATCAAACATATGTTCCATGGCTGCTTGAGTGTCACTAATTTTCCCTTTATCAATACGAACTGCCATATTAAGATCACCAATGTTATTATTGAAAAATTTCCAGAAATGATCTAAGTTGTCAAAAGCAATAGTTCCATCTGGAGCTACTCTAGGGGATGATGATCCATCCTATTTAACATTTTCTTCTTGTTCATTGTCTTCACCTAGGTCATATTTTGGTTGATCTAGAGTTTCTCCTTCCGGAATTGGATCCTCAGGAAGGAGATTTGGGTTTCTAGTTTTATCTTCTAACCAATCTTCTTCTTCTCCTTCAGTTTGTTTACCATTCCTAAGTTTAGGCATTGTGCTTAATTTAGGTTTCAGCAAATATATATATATATATATATATATATATATATATATATATATATATATATATATATATATATATGCAACAAGCTTAAGAGGTATATATTAATTATATACCTACTACAATATTTAAAATTAAATGTTTTGGTTTTTGTTATGTTTTTTTTTTTAGTTTTTCTTGTTTTTGTAATAATATTGTAAAGATAACAAACAACACAATAAATGCTAGAAATAATACTGAAAGTAATGATCTAGTTTTCTATAAACAATTTATAAATGTCATTAATGGGCTCGAGTTCTTTAGGAGTCATGAAGTGTTCTTATTCAAATTGAAAGTTTTCTTTCAAAAATTTAATGAAAAGAGCTATAGTGATATTATCTGTCTCAGATTATGGTTGATAGAAGTAAAGCTCGTGGCAATACTCTCGATATAACATAGCTCGAGGAACTCTATTCCATATTTCCCTATCCGTAAGAACAACCTCTTGGTCTTCTACACGACTTAGGAACTAGTGTATAATGGTTACGTTCTCGAGGTATTCGTCGAAGGTGAACAATTTTGAAGACACAAGAGCTCTCCTATAAGCTAACCATCTATGGCAGGCTCTCTGAAGTTCATGATAAAAGATGAGTTTGAGGATCCAGGATTCTATCTATGACAAGCCTCTTGATTTGTTTAAGTTTTGTTGACCTAGATGAAATGACACTTAGTCTTCTATCAAGTTCGTCCCACAAAAGTTAATTTCTATCTGTTTCAGGAACACTAAGCACAAAATTGATTTCTATGGTTGCCAATTGGTTTTCAACATTTATAATAACTATTAATCTTTTCTCAGGAGCTACCATCTAAATATGATATGCAACTTATTAATTTTAATGATTTGAAATGCATCTATGTTTTGGTTGTTTTATTTTTTGTTTTCAAAAGGTTTTAAATGCATTCACGTCGGGTTCACCAAAATGTATCGCTCCAAATTTTTCACACCCTTACCTTTAGGCTATAGGATCCGTGCCCGAAAGGGGGATGTGAAAATGATGGTGCAGTACCTCAGACTAAGAGGCCTTGCGAAGGTCTCGCCTCTTGGGGGAGGTGTATTATGGTGATTTTTCGATGGATGGTGGGTTCACCAGGAAACGTTTAGTGGCAGTTTCCACACCTAGGTTGGGAATGTGTTTGATGTGTTCAGTTTTAGCTTTAATCATCCAAGTCCTAGGTTTGGCCAAAATGCGTCTAAGCTATTCTATATGAAATGCAAATTTAAATGAAGACAGAAATAGATTTGGACAGAAAAATAGAAAGAACAAGATGGATTAAAGACCCATACCTGATCCGGATGTCTGATGAAGGTTTTGATTTTTGTAGTCAGGATCATCTGGAATTTGACAGGATCGTCTTCTATCTGACAAGATCATCTGCGATCTGACGAATTCATCTGACGAATTCGTCAGAGACCTACAAAAAGAAAAACAGATGCAAAATACAGAGAATGCAACTATGATAACAAAGGGTAATGATATAAAATGATAGTAAGAACATTAAAATGATGATAATAAGCAAAAACATGAATGCATTATACCGATCAAATGACAATTTATGCTTTTATTATGCATTAAAGCTACATGGGTGAAATCCAAGATGCAGAATAATAAAGAATAACCATAGAATTAACTAAATGCAAAATAATACAGTAGAAAAAGGATGAAGAAATGCAAACTCTGGGCACTGATTACCCCTAATGTGAACTGCAGTCGAAATCGTCTTGAATTGGGTCGAGATCGTTCGAGATTGTATGAGATCTTCTGAGACGAACTGAGCTTGCTCCAACTAAAAAACAATGAAGTTCTTGCAAACAAACTTGAAAAAAATGCGAATGCAAACAGTGTTTTAAGGTGGTCTAGTGCATGTAGAGTTTGAGTTACAGGGAATTTCAGCCAGGGGGATGCTAATGGGAGGGCCTAGGATTAAATAGGCTTAGGAGGGAGGTTAGGAGGTTGGAGATCATCCCTATTTGGGAGATCTCCAACAGGTAGGGTCTCTAATGGTGCAGACATGCTTCTGCCCGGATTAGAGATGCTGTTGGAACAGAGACTAATTGTGAAAAATTAGTTTTGGGACAAGATCTTCTGGACGTCCTAGCCCAGACGAAATAGTTCGATCTGAGGTGATATCGTCTGATCAATGACGATATCGTCAAACGGTCAAAACAAACTCTAAAAATGGCACGAGAAAGGAGGAAACGGGTTAAACAACTGTTTGGGAGCAGTTTTGGAGGTTGAAATTTGAATTTGAATATTTACTAGAGTAATTGTAATTATTAAGGTTTTACTGTGCCAATTTTAGGGTGCTACACTAAGCATAAATTAATTTGGAATTATGATCAGAACCTATGGTCGTTCCTGGCAGGAACAAACAAAACTAAAAATCACAAAAACATAAATTGACCCATCAAATCTATTCAAAACTTAAACAAAATTGAGTATAAGGATATTCTAATGCTTTAGAATTGATATATGATAAAATGGTATCAAAATTGTTAGCCATTTTATGGCCATCCCTATAAAGTACAACTAGGACTATTATCTGTTCCTGTTAGGGACGATCACAAAACTAAGTGGTTTTTACCACCAATTTCAAGGGAATCTAGTTTAAAACTCTCCTAAATGTGTTGTCATCACATTTGGTCAAATTAATATTAAATTTGATAGGTTTTGGAATTGATTAGTGTATTTTTGGATGCCCCTAAAAGTGCCTTTGATTGAATATGTTTTCAAGGAAAATACTTGGGCAAAAATGTAGACAAATATTGACAGCACTTCGTGGTCAATTGTTGAAATTATCTCTCTTTGGAATTGGATGGAAGCACCTCAATTTATATCCCAAATAGGGAAAAGGAGGAAAAGGGGCGAGTTCTAGCATGTAAGGTAAGTGCCACCACTCGTCAATTCCTTTGCCATGCACATGGTGGAAGAGGCTACCCATTTGGACCTCCAATTTGTAGGTCCTAATGTCCATGACAACCTCCCAATAAATTTTGAGTGATTGGATGAGATAAATGACAATAATTGATTGCCATTTATCCCACTATTAACTTTTGAAGGATCTAGTTCATGGCTATTCCACCCAGGGATGGTTACTGGTGGTCATCCTTGGGTGGGATGGTCATGAACTATGATCATCCTTGGATGGGACGGTCATGGGTACATGGTCCAAAACCTCCTAAAAGTGGGGGAAAACCTTCCCAAAAGTGGTTAGGATCCCTAATTAACCTTTGAGGTTTGCCCAATGGGGTCATATTATGTCGATAAGAGTGGTGCATTAGCAGTATTATCCGATTTACATGATTTTAGTGTCTATAGATGCCCCTTCTTGAGATGCATTGTGTGCAACAGAGCGCAGAGCAAAAATAGATGACTAAATCTTTAAATGATTGAGGTTATTCATTCACCTAACAAAATTTAGATGCCTCCTTTGTGGAAAGAACATATATTCTTGGAATTCTTGCTTTTGACATAGTTGAAGAATTTATTTTGGTATACCTTTTAGTCGTATTGTTCGAACAATTTAGGCTTAGGGTATACTTGGTATTTGTTCCTTGTTTCCTTGTAAGCCTTTATATGGGTGAATTCTTGAGGCTTCAAGGAGGCCAAGCATTTTTTTTGTTGCATTTGCTGATTTTTTTCCCTAGCATGATCTTGAAATTTTGTCTTTGGTAATGATTCTTTTGAATGTATGAAAATTGCACTTTTGAGTGTTTAAGTGTTGATTTGATTTTATGAAATCATTGTAATGACTAACCCCTCAAGTGATGAGTTAATGAGGTAATGACTAATGATAAATTTATGAGTCACTTGATCCATATGACTTAATTGGAATAACCATTAGTTTTACCCATTATAAGATGTACCAATTTTGCTAGGATTTTGATCGTTTTGATGATTTTTCATGGAAGCAAAAGACTAAATACTTCATTCCCGTGGAGCGGTCCAGCCACAATGGCATTTTTGGGGAGTGAAATAAAGAATTTTTAGAGGATAAATAAATAATTTGGATTCAATATTGATCCCTTGTTAATTTTAACCATTTTTTACTTATTTTTGGTAGGTTTTTGGCCTTGTTTTTTTATCCTTTTTAGCTATTTTTGTAGGGTTTTTTGATGTTTCAATTATTAAAAAAATATATATTTTTGATGAGATTTCATAGAAGGAAGGAAATGAATACCTCATTCTCATGGAATAATCTAGTTTAAATTACCTTCTTGGGGATTGAAGTGAATACATTTCAGTTCGACTAAGTAGCCTTATAGTATTTTACTCATCTTGTCGGATTGCATGGAGCACAAGTCGCTACAACCGCCAAGTGTATAGGGTATATAAATGGGTACGAGGCTTCCTTGAGATTTTTATTTATCTGATTTCTTTTTTTTTATTTTAGGATTTTAGGAGTGTGAGGTCTAAGGACCCACTTGATTGCGGCCCACAGGCAATTTTGGATTATAATGTATCTTTTGGTCCCATACATATTTATATATGAGTTTTTTTGTTGTCATCATGAGTTTACTTTCTGCTTTATGAAATGTATGCAATGCTTATGTTTGCTTTTATGATGATTTGATAGATGCCTATCACGTATGCATGTATTTGTAATATGATATGATTTGATGATATGTAAATGTGTGTATGCATAATGAAATGGATGATTTGTTAATCTATATGATGAATGATGAATACTAGTTGACTCACTAGATGCTAGCACCCTAGATTGTACAAAATTTATCTTAGCATTTTTGTTATCATGACACTATGTAATGGCTTGTTTAAATGTAACTTGACTAACATGTGACAACATGATGTGATATGGAATGAATAGTATAATGTTAGATGATATGTTTGGGATTTTTAGGAGACTCAATCACTCTAGTTACCTAATCAAAAGTTGTATAATAACTATGCAAGACTTTGTAACAAAGTATAAATCTACTAATATAAAAAAATATTCAATATCCCTGTGTGTGCATGTGAGTTCATTACTATGATGATGCATAAAGATACCCCAGTTCCAAATAGGATTGATTCATCTCATATATACTGAAGATCATCCTATGAGTATCATTATCTTGAATTTTGTACTTAGTTGGATTAGACCACTAGGAAATATAGGCTACCAAAATCTAGCTCATCCTAATGCATACATTGGTATGTACAAAAGTAAGTCACTTATGTGACAGACATATCATCATGCGTAAGGATACCACCATTTCCAGGTGGGCTTGATACCACCCAACCTATAATGAGGATCACCTTATGGTTCTCTAATGTTGAGAATTTCAGGGATTCAAGTTTAATACTCCCTTATTTTCTTTTGATTATGAATTGTCCAAGGGAGTTACTCATTTTTGTTTGGTGAGAAATGGATTTGATAGTGGTGAGAACCATCGTTTATTTTTCTTTATGCTAATGGTGAAACCACTTTTTCTTTTGCATATCATTAAGTGGTAATAACCACTGTTTACTTTTCTCTTAGGATACTTGCCCTGATTTTGATGTGAAGCAAGGAATTTTAATTATTTGGGTATGGAGGAACTTGTCCTTTTGTTAATTCTTAGTATCTTTGAACCATTCGCACAAGGGGATGGACAAGGTAAAATTTTTGCTTAAGGTAACCTATACCACTATGTAGTTTCATATTTCCTTATGCTAAAATTGGATTTATTAATGTGAAACTATGTTGGGGTTTTGATGTATACAAGGTACAATCTAAATAGGATTCTAACTTCTAAAAATTATGATAGATTTCTACAAAATCTAAAAAGAAAACTAGATACGACTAAGTGACCAAAAAACCTAAGGATGCCTTATGAACAATGGCTAAGGGAAGGGAAACAAACACACAATATGGAGTGTATATGGAAATGATAAATGTAATGTAAACAGGTGTTAAAACTGACTTGTAACATTGATTTTAATATATGTCTAGTGTACATACTTGGTGTTAGACATGTACGATCAAATTTTAAAAATGCACAATACAATGATGGATATGCTTAATGCAATTGATGTTATAATTCCTAATGCAATTGAAATGCAATGCAATGCAATATTCTTGTGTTTTTTAGATTTTAATGATGTTTTTGTATTTTTGAGATATATATGTATATGCAATTTGAACAATGGGCTTAGGGGATGCTATTGGGGCTTTTGGGTGACCAAAGGGTTTATAGATACCTTTGGGGTATTTTGGGGTGACCTAGATGGTCATAGATCACCTAGGAGCATTTTAGGGTGACCTAGATGGTCGTAGACCACCTAGGAGCATTTTAGGGTGACCTAGATGGTCGTAGATCGCTTAGGGGTGTTTTAGGGTGACCTAGATGATTGTAGATCATATATGAGTATTTTAGAGTGACCTAGATGATCGTAGACTACCTAGGAGCATTTTAGGTTGAACTAAATGATTGTAGACCACCTAGGAGTATTTTAGGTAGACCTAAATGTTCGTAGACCACCTACGGGTGTTTTAGGTAAACCTAAATAATTGTAGACTACCTAGGGGTGTTTTAGGTTGACCTAGATGATCGTAGACCACCTAGGGACATTTTAGATTGACCTAGAAAGTCATAGACCACCTAGGGGTGTTTTAGGATGACCTAGATGATCATAGACCAGCTAGGGGTATTTTAGATTGACCTATATGGTCATAGACCGCCTAGGGGCATTTGACCTATATGGTCGTAGACCACCTAGGGGTATTTTAGGTTGACCTAGATGGTCATAGACCGCCTAGGGGTGTTTTAGGGTGACCTAGATGGTCGTAGACCACCTAGGAGTATTTTTGGGTGACCTAGGTGGTTATAGACCACCTAGGGATATTTTTAGGGTGACCTAAATGGTCGTAGAATGTCTAGGAGCATTTTAGATTGACCTAGACAGTCGTAGACCATTGAGGGGTGTTTTAGGTTGACCTAGATAGTCGTAGACTGCCTAAGGGTATTTTAGGTTGATCTAGATGGTTTTAGACCTTCTAAGGGTGTTTTAGGTTGACCTAGATAGTTTTAGACTACTTCAAAGTGTTTTGGGTTGATCTAGATGGTCGTAGACCACCTAAGAGCATTTTGGGTTGATCTAGATGGTTGTAGATCACCTAGGAGCATTTTGGGTTGACCTAGATGATCGTAGACTATCTAGGGGTATTTTGGGTTGATCTAGATGGTTGTAGATCACCTAGGAGCATTTTGGGTTGACCTAGATGATCGTAGACTATCTAGGGGTATTTTAGGTTGACCTAGATGATCGTAGACCACCTAGGGATGTTTTAGGGTGACCAAAGTGTTTATAGATACCTTTGGGGATTTTTGTAACTTTGATTACTTTATGAATTTAGGAGGTAGGTACGATACCTTAGTACCCCTAGCATTTATGGTGATCAAAGGAAGTGAGGAATGTGCAATACCTTTAGAATCCTCAATTTGCTTCATTTCTTATGATGTAAATAGTGGGGAAGGTGTAACACGTTGGATACTCCTAGTATGTATTATGATTGATGTAATATTATTGTCTTGGCCAGGAGGAGTGATAGAAATTGACTCCCCTTATTGTGGCTAGGAATTCTAGGTAATCCCACTATCTTGATGAGGTAAAATGAGTGAGCCACTTGTGGATAAAGCTTCTCTATCGATAAGATCTTGGACCACATGTCTAAAAGTATGAGCTAATGTCATACTATTTTATTCTATGATAGAGGTAAAATTTACCCTATCTATATCATCTAGATTTAAACCTGTTTGGGTTGACCAGGAGTACATTTGGCAAGATGATTGTCTTTTTTTCTTGTAGGTTTTAAAACTTGGTTGATATGGGCTCAGATAATGGAGTCCAACTATGATGTTGATGCTCTAAATGTGGTGAAAATGATTGCTTCACTTTATGCAAATATGGGGTTGTATGCATCAGTCACCTATTTAGGTTACCCTTCTTGATTGGTAGGTGTTGTGTTTACTTTGTGTGGGCAAGGGATCTTAGAAGACTCTTATTGGTTGGTTGCTTGGAGAAAAAGTCTTACCCATGGGAAGCTCTTACCTCTTGATCATATCCTAAACTAAATATATAAAGGGGTAACATGTCTAGATGTCATGACCACTTTGTTGATGGTAAACACAATATGTGTTTTGCCTATGCGACTTTGATCTACACTTATTAGGTTTCAATGAATGAATCTCAAGAAGCATGATTGCTTATGCCTCATATAATCAATTGAAGATCGATGCTAAGGATTTTGAAAAATGAGTAAACGTGCGATGTTGATGGCATTCTTGCCTTTGCCTCATATTCTATTGATATTTAACCTTGGAATGCATAGGAGGAGGTTGTTCCTGATGATTAGGAGGTTGAGGTTTTGGATGACTTAATCATAACTCCATGCTTGTGAGTTGATTCAAGATCTATTGTAAATCATTATGTTGGTGAATCACTTGTAACTCAATATTAGCTAGCCTATCCAAGCTTATTTGAGTAGATGTGAATGGTGCATGATGATAATGGCTAGTAAATATATCCACATGCTCTTGTTCTTCATTTAGCTCATGCTCTTGTTCCACCTCAGAGTATTCAATTGTGATAGCTAGATTACCCCCACTTTGTTGTAGGGGGTACACCTATTATTGATTTTGTGAATATGTTGAATGATATGGAGTAGGTGTGATTGAATCCATAAATGGTATCTCTTGTGGTATGGATGGGATGTTGGATGGAGTCACAAGTGGCATAAATGTATTCAAAGGGTTTTGGTTCTCTATCATCACATTCATAATTCCCACAAAATCATGAGAAAATATATTTGCCTTTGGATAAGTTATGGTTACCTCATCAGTCTAAGGTGATCTACTTGGACTGTATATTTATGGGGTGCATCAAAAATGCTATCAATGGGTGGCAACTTAGCAAGAGGATGACCTAGGTCCTTGATCAACTCAATGATAGGTGGGCATGTAACATTATGTACTATGCACTCATCGAGTTCTGGATTGGTCAAGTGAACTGAATACTCAAGTGTGGTGGAGGAAGATGGTATGATATGATCTAACTCATTGATATCAACTGTGGATTCATCATTGTTGGTAGGAGTGGGAATGTATTCTACTAATATATTGAGGATAGCTATGGGAGCCTTTGTAGTTGGCTCTTTTGAATATTCCTCTCTTGAAGAAATAAATGATGGTACTAGCGGTGGTGGTCAAGGTATCTTCATGACTAACTATGAGGTTGAATCTGGACTTTGGATCAATTTGTTGGGTTTAGTACCCAAAGGTGTGGATGGATGAGTAAACTCATGTGTTGTAATACTTGAAGGGGTTTGGGTCAGCATCAACCACATGGACCTTAACTTCATGAATGTATTTGAGGTATTGGTGCATAATGGAGGGGATGCACTCCAAGTCTCTCATCTAAGGTATTCCTAACAATATGTTGTATTGTCTTTCACCTTTGAATATGTAGAACAATGTAGGCATAGTCTTTTGTCCAACTTGAATGGGTAGGATTATCGTACCCATAGTGGAGGACAAATCATCATTAAATTCTTTCAAGGTGAACATGGATTTCACAATGTGTGAAGATGGGATGTTGAGATATTTCAGTGCACTTGTGGTAATAATGTTTATTGTGGAACCTGTGTCAACCAACACTCACTTATAGGGGATCATGTTGATGCACCCAATGATGTGCAAAGGAGAGTCTAGAAAATTGGAAAACCTAGGTTTCATATCCTAATTTTTAAAGGATATAACAAGATCTTAATGCATTTGTATGTATCCCATAAATTTAGTGAAAGCATCAAGATCATGAGGTTGTAACTTGATTGAATTTAAAACCTCCATGAGAGTTTTCCAATGCTTGAGGGATTTTTGTATTAACTCTTCCATGGTCATGTTGGATGATGATGTATGAAATTTTTTTATAGGCCTACTCTAGCTTGTTACCACTTGTTGTATGGGAGTTCTAGGTGGTGAATAGGGAGTGTAGACTTCCCTACTAGGCCTCTTGGTAGGCTGATTATCTCTGGTTTGAGCTTAGAATCGATGTTGGCTAACCGAATAATCCCTTTGATCATATGTGGAACCCATTGGTGTTCTCCTAGTAGAAGTACCTTAGTAGTTAGGTCCTTTGTGTGAGGTATTGATATCACAATGAATTTCTATGCATCACACAGGCATGATGAGATCCTCAAAAGAGTCACGAATGCAACTACTATCAAGGCACCGTGCAAAAATGAGGAGATCCTTAGGAGAGTAATGAAGGCAAGTATTGTCAGGGTATCATGTAGGAATGAGGAGATCCTCATACCTATAATAACAATTCTTAGGGCATTTCCTTAAGTTTTCTACTTTGTTGGCTCATGATTGAGCTCGACTATGCGTAGTTGTCATGATGTGTTGACTAGGCAAACCCTGAAGGAAACCCACACTAAAGAAAATTTTGACTTCCAAAAATGTTATGGATGTTATATACCAGAGTGATCAGTGCAATGAAATGATTTCAATAGAATAGGATTTCAAAAAATTTGTATTTTTGGAATATCTGGCCAACCGGGGCTCGTGGGAAAATACCCAATTCTAGGAATTTTTTGGGAAATTTTGGGCAATAAATATCTAGGACTCAAAATTTTTGTGAGAGGTACACAAGATGCTAACTAATATAACAAAACAAAATTTTCAAATTCTGGGATTGTCTAGGGCATTTTACGACCATTTTAGTGCAATTTTGACTTTTTTTGGCTTTAAAATCACTCAAAAATAAAGTAATCATAAGACCAACATAACTTCTTCGTTATATCTCTGATTTGCATGATTATTGATCCATTGGATGCAGAATAAAAAATTAGAATTTGAAGTATGTTGATAACCCAAACAAAACACACAAAGTAGACAAGGTGATTATCTCTTTTAAATTTTACAAACACACAATCAAATGATCAAAGAAACACACAAGCAGACAATGTAATTATCTCTTTTAAATATTATGTGTTCCTAAAATATTTGATGTATTTTTTATTTGTTGCTTTTATAAAGAATATATTTCATGTGTTTTGAAGTTTTGTTGATGTAAATCTCAATTATTAAAGGAATTTCACCTATACACTTGTATCTCGACAATTGACAATGAAAGTTTGATCACATGAACCAACCAAAGTATGGATATGAAGCCCATACCCGATTAGGAAGCATATGTCCTACCAGTCCTCACCCATATTGATCATGGGAAGAGATCCACCCTCCGAAGAGGAATACATGCAATTTTCCATGACTAAGATGGTTCTTGGAGCTGGCCTTGGCCAAAAATAGGGTACATAGGATTTGATCCAACAGATGGATATGAAACCCACCATCGTTCAACTCTATTAGTGGTTGAGGATGAATTCCAACTAACTAACATTTAAAAAAAACATGGTGTGTGTGCTTAATTTTAAAATAATTGAAATAAAACAAGATATCATTCAATGATTGTTCACTAAATGCATGAAATAGAATTTTACTTTTAGAATCATAAGCATATATAGAAAAGGAAACTACAAATTTGTAACCTAAATAAAAAACCTAACCCTTAGGTAGGTCACACGCAGGAAAACTAGAAAAATACATTTCTAAAGGTTTTTCTTTTCATGTTTTTATTTTATTTGTTAATGCAAAATTTAGAAATGGAAAACCTACCTTTTAATCGCATACAAAAGACAAGAAAAACTAAAATTTAAGCCTTTTTAAACAACCTAGATGCAAATTGAAGGTTTAGAAGTTTACCTTTTCTATTCTAAAAGTTGCTATTTTTGGAAATTTCTTTAGAAAACCCCTGGTTTTGTGGCTGACCCTGGGTGGGACAGCTGCAAATTTGGAGGCCATCCCTGGATAGAACGTTTATAATGATTGTCCCTTGCAGATCCAACTAGGAATTTAGGGGTCATTTCTACTCAGAACAACTAGAAATTGCAATCTAGAAAACACAAAAGGAGGTCAAAAGTGATAAAAATGAAAGGGGACAAGGGAAAAAGGTCCCATCATGATCACCACTGAAGAAGCATGAAAAATGGCTCACCTAAAGGATTGAACCGAAATGATATCTAGTGTTTCTAAGAAAGCATGCAAATGAAAGATGCATAAGTTATTGAAATGACGAATGATTTGAAGTAAAAAGAGGGGGTTTATCCTTGTATTTATAAATTCATCAATTCAAAAGGTTACAATATATCCCCTTTGAGGGATTCTTAATTTGATACATTTCAGATTACAAATTACCAGGGATTAAATCCCTCCATGAGCTTAATGGTGTGCTTCAATGTTCTTATCGCAACCTACAATTGAGAGCTAATATTGGGATTATTTTATTTTACTCCTTAGCTCCTCCCTCATACATAGAATACCTGCACCTACACACAAGAGATTTAAATTTTTTAATAGCATATGCGTTTGATAATCAAAACCTTGAAACGTATGCAATAAAGAAGGTAAAAATTATTTCGACAAATCTAAATAACTCCAAATGACTTGAAAATTTAATATGATGTTATTGAGATGATTTTTGAAGGATAAAAGCATAAATTAAAGTGGAATTATGATCATAACCTATGGTCATTCCTCACAGGAACAACTAAGACTGAAATTACAAAAACATAAATTGACCCATCAAATCTATTCAAAACTTAACCAAAATTGAGTATAAGGCTATTCTAATGCTTTAGAATTGATATATGATAAAATTGTATCAAAATTTTTATCCATTTCATGTCCATACCTAGAAAGTAAAACTAGGACTGTTATCCATCTTTGGTAGGGATGATCACAAAACTAGGTAATTTTTGCCACCAATTTCAAGAGGTTCTGGTTTAGAAATCTCCTAAATGTGTTGTCATAAAATTTGGTCAAATTAATATTATATTTGATAGGTTTTGGAATTGATTAACGTATTTTGGGATGCCCCTGAAAGAACCTTTGATTGAAGAGGTTTTCAAGGAAAATACTTGGGCAAAAATATAGACAAATATTGGTAGCACTTCGTGGTCAATAGTTGAAATTATCTCTCTAAAATTGGGTGGAAGCACCTAAATTTATAGCCCAAATAGGGAAAATGAGGAAAATGGGTAAGTTATGGCATGCAAGGTAAGTGCCACCACTTGTCAATTCCATTGCCATGCACATGCTAGAAGAGGCTACCCATTTGGACCTCTAATTTGCAGGTCCTGATGTCCATGACAACCTCCTAATCAATTTTGAGTGATTGGGTGAGATAAGTGGTAGGAATTGATTGCCATTTATCCCACCATTTGAATTTTGAAGGGTATGGTTCATGGTCATTCCACCCAAGGATGGTTTTTGGTGGCCATCCTTGGGTGGTACGGTCATAAACTGTGACCGTCCTTCGGTGGGGTGGTCATGGGTACATGGTCCAAAACCTCCCAAAAGTGGGGGAAACCTTCCAAAAAGTGGTTGGGATCCCTAATTAACCCTTTAGGTTTGCCCAATGGGGCCATATGATGTCGATAAGAGTGGTGCATTAATAGTATTATCTGATTTACATGATTTTAGTGTCTAAAGATAGTCTTCTTTTACATGTGCCTGTCTTGACAAAAATAATTGTCTTTTCTTTTGCCACTTCAAAAATGGTGCATAATCTCTTTTATCTTGAATAGATATCAAATCATTCACATTAAAAACCATTATAAAAAATGTGCATAATAAATATTAAAAATAATAACACCTTATATCTCTCTTTTGAAACTCTCAAAATAAAGCTTTATTAATAACAAAAAAACTTATCTCCCCTTTTTATAATATGTCAAATGCAATATAAAATTAATCACAATTACACCTTATTTCTTCTTTTTTCTAACATGCAAAAATACAAATAAACTTGACTAACATACACCTTATAACTCCCTTTTCTAATTTACAAAAATCACAATTTCTTATGCTAACACCTTGACCTTTATTTTTCCTTCAAAATCAAATTTAATAAAAAATTTAATACCTTTGCGTAGCTGAGAATCGAACCCTTGACCTCATGAAATGCAACACTTTTCCAAGCACTTTGTGACCAGTTGTTCTACCATGATAGCTAAGACCAAAAGGGAGGCACTATAAATATATACGTGTCCTTGTGATTTTATCAACAACAAAACCTCATCAAAAATGGTGTTGACCTGGTTTAACCCTATGACCTCCTATCCAACAACACTCCACGCAAAGCAAAAAACTAGTTGGGCTACCTTAGTAGTCAAAACCAAAGGCACTTGTAGTGGTATTTATCCAAGTCTCCCTCGTTCAACAAAACTCAATAAAAAATGGCATTGACTAGATTCAATCTTCTGACCTCTTTCCCAAAAACACTCCATGCAAAGGCACACTACCAACTGGGCTATCCCAATTAATGAAACCTCAGGTGCACACAATGATATTTCTCTTTATCTATCTCTACCTTGATTTTTGTTTTCTTCTCCTCTATTTTTTCTTCTCGTCATTCGCATGCACTATGATGGATTTCCAATTGTGATTTTTCATTCCAAACAAAGGTTTAATAATGCCATGTATATATATGCTTTCCATTTCCTTCGATTTTATTTTTAAAGGTCAACTTAATTTATTTTCAATTTTTGGTACCTTTTTATTTTTAAAACTCTTTTGTTTATAATATTTAAATTTAGAATTTAAATATTATAAATATTTATCTTTTTAAAACTTTGTCCCTTGATATTTAAACCTTTTTGTCCCAAGCAACTTTTTAAACCTTTATCCTTATTTTTGTCCAAGAAACTTTTAAAACATTGTCCCTCTTATTATATTCTCTTTATAACATTTAAATATGAAATTTAAATATTATAATCCTTTGATTGAAAATTATTTACCTTTGCTTTGAGATATACCTTGCCTTGAATAATTATCCATTGTTTGCTATTCACAATAGTCCATTCTTGACACAATTGATATATTGTCCAACCTTGTCAAATTCACACCCTTAAAGAATATTTCTGCCTTGAATACCATGCACCCTTTGACATCAATGATAACTCAATATTTCCAACAATCTCCCCCTTTGTCAATGATGGCAACCCTATTATTAAATTGTCTTGTATTGCAATATGATCACAAATTGCTCCCCTTATATAGCTGCTCACCCTTACTAAAAACTCTCCCCCTTTGAAATCAATGGCAAAGGGCTCCTTGGGGCTTGTAATATCAATCACTAAACACATCCCCCTCATAACCTCCTTGTCTTGAGGTGATCAATTTTGAGATGTGAGTGAAACTCCCAAATTGCTATGCTCCTCCTATTTTTCAATTTTATTTTTCCAAAATTTTGAGGACATACCCTTCTAAACTTTATGACCATTCTCCTTTTTGCTTGACTTCAGAATTTTAAGGAAAATTATTCTACACCATCTAGCTGTATACCCAAAATAATTGCATTTGTAACATTTGATGTTGTAGTCCATAGGAGGTACAAATGAATTAAAATTCCTCTTGGTGAAGCCAAAATCATTCATAGCATGGACCCTACAATTTACAGCTTTATGACCAAAATGGTTACATGAAAAATAATAACCATGAAAAAGATGTTGAATCCTGTCTGATTGCCTTGGAGGATATTATCGGATGGTTCTCTCTTTGTTGTTCTTGTGATGGACTTTGTTCCTCGATGGTGCATTGTTTTCTTCCTCATTTATGCTTCCACTTCTATAGGTTCCTCTTCAATCATTTTATTTGATGCCCCTTTTTCTTTTGAGCTTGACTCTCCCTTCCGTTTTCTTGATCTTCTTCAAAACCAAGTCTAGTATTCATAAATGGATATCTTTGTGCTTTGATAATATCATCCAATATTTTGAAGAGTCATGTAGAAGTGGCAAGGGCTCTGTAGGTGAATTCCATAGAAATTCCTAATCCACTTTCCTGCAACCCTTCCCTGGCCCTATCCCAAGCCTTTGTTCCTATCCCAGTTTCCATGGAACTTCCTTAACCCTTCCTCCTTGGCAAGATGGTGTTGCAGATGATCTCCTTGGGGTGGGAGGTCACTTCTCCATTTGTCTACCCCTTTCCTTATCCTTTGGTGGGTTTTTCTTCTGGTGTCTGGGTTCTGGAATAGCTTTAGGTTTTTCCTTGGGACATCCCCTAGGTTTTTTGGGTTGCTTCAGGGATTTCTTTCCTTGGAGTTTTTATTTTTTCCTAGGTTTTTGCAGGTGTCTTCTTGATGCTAGATGTTTGTGGTTCTTCAGTTACGAACTATTGTGGTTGTGGGAGAGTGGCTTCATGAGTAGTTTTTCATAGCATCCTTTTTGGTCTTTAGGGGGACCATGTGATTTCTACTGTGACTCTACTCTTTGGATTTAGTGTTGTGGGTTCAGTGGGATTTTAGCATTTTTTGTGGCCTTGCTTTGGGGCCTTTGGTTTGCTTATTGTTGTGTTCATGTAGGATTTCCTCATATGTTTCCTTGAAGCTATTCATCGATGATACTAAAGGTTATCTAGGATTTTTGGCTACATCCTCTCTATCTGGGATGACTTATTTCTAATACCTACAACTAGGTTTCCCTGTGACTCCTTCCGTTTGGGTTCATTGGGAACTTTCCTATCTCTTTTCTACGGTTTGTTATTATGCATCTACTACTTCCTCTACTCGACTGACATATTTGATGGCTCCTTTCTTCACTGCAAGAGGATTTTGTGGTCTGTGGAGATCCTCAGATTGTTGTTCCACTTTCCAAGCTTGTGAGGGATGTGGCTTCTTCTCAGTTTGCTTGATATTTTGGCATCCCTGTTTGTTTCCCATCCTTTCTTGGGTGAGATTTATTGTATTTGCAGTCTCACTACTCCACCCTCTAGTGTAGGGTGGTTTTTTCATAAATGTTGGTTTTCCCCTACATGGGATGATGAATTCTCCTAGTTTCTAGTTTCCCCTATGTGGGTTGGTACCTATTTACTTTTCCCACCTTTGGAGTTTTTCAAATTTATTTTCAGGTGGAAATGTTTATTTATATTTTTTGCCCTTTCTATTTCTCGCTAGGCGGGTATTTCAAATTTTAGTTTTCCACTTCCTAGATAGTTTCTTGCTTATTGAGCATTTCAAATTGTAGTTTCCCACTTCCTAAGCATTTCAAATTATAGTTTCCCGCTTCCTAGGTATTTCAAATTACAGTTTCCTGCTTCCTAGACATTTCAAATTGTAGTTTTCCACTTCTTGGGTGTTTCAAATTATAGTTTCCAACTTCTTGGGTGTTTTCCTACTTCCTAGGTAGTTTCCCACTTCCTGTGCATTTCAAATTGTAGTTTCTTGCTTCTTGGGCGTTTCAAATTGTAGTTTCCTACTATATGAGTATTTCAAATTGCAATTTCCTGCTAGACTAGTATTTCAAATTGTAGTTTCCCACTTCCTGGGTGTTTTCCTCTATTCCTTCTTGAAGGCTTTCATATTTCCTTCCTAAAGGTTTCCTCATACCTATCCTGATGTCCATCCTTGGGTTTTTCCTGTTAAATTCTGATGACTTGTAATTAGGTTTTGGGTCCCTTGATAAAAACCCACTTTAATATAAATTTAACCTACCAAAATAAATATCATGCAATATTTTTGTGCTTTTATCAAACCTCATATTTTGTTGTAATGTGTCCTTAGATTTTCAACTTCCATCCTTAGAGAGATAACCTCATGTTGTATTTTTTCACATTCCAACTCCTTTGCCTTTAACTTCTTAGCCATCCCTTTTTCAATTTGCTTTGCCTCTTCAACTTTAAATTTCAAGTCAATGAGTTATTGAGACAACTTTACCTTTATCTTCTCATCCTCTTGGACTTGAGCCTTCAATATTGAGTTCTTATTTATAACCCTTTTCAACTCTTCAAGAGCAACAATAAGTTCCTCTTCTATGTCAATTGTGGATTTCTCTTCACTTTTTAAATCTTCTACAACATGAACATTTTATTTTATCTTCTTATCCATGTGTGTTCTTGTAAGATATTTCTTCAAGTTGTTAGGATTTCACGAAGGAACCTGCTCTGATACTAATTGAAGAACACAAGTTTATACTTAGAGGGGGGTGAACAATATAAGATAAAATTTTACTTTTCTTTCCAAATGATAACAACAATAATATTATTATAGTAATGAAATAATGCATAAATAACCATACACATAAGAGACACATATTTAACATGGTTCATACAATGTGGGCTACATCCATGGAGAAATATTGCTTATAAATTTCTCAACAATATCATGAGCTCCAACCCACAGGAGATACCAATCCCCTATTACAATTTTCATGGACACCAATCCATAGGAGATACCAATCACCTCTCAAGTTTATTGACACCACTCTAATTTGTTCTGGTTCTATGGATACCACTCTAATATGTTTTGATTTTGTGGACACCACTCCACTCTGTTATAGTTTTGTGGACACCACTCTACCCTGTTATGGTTCTATGGATACCACTCCACTTTGTTCTTTTTTTGTAGACACCACTCCACTCTATTCTAGTTATGTGGACACCACTCCACTTTGTTCTAGTTATATGGACACAACTCCATAGGAGACACCAATCCTCTCTGATATGATTTTGTGAACACCACTCCACATGAGACACCAATCCCCTTTGATCTGGTTTTGTGGACACCACTCCAAAGGAGACACCAATCCCCTATGCTTTGGTCTTCTCTCAAATCTACTCACAAATCCTGCTCAAATAAGCTCCATAACCTACTCACAAATCCTTCTCATAATTTTTCTCAAATAATCTCTATAACCTTCTCATAAATCCTGATCATCACTCTTATTAACTCAACTCCATAACCTACTCATAAATACTGCTCACATCTGCTCCAAAACCTACTCAAATATGCTCACACAACCTGCTCAAATATTCTCTTAAATTTTCTCACAACACCTACTCAAACCTACTCACACAACCCTACTTAAATATGCTTTAGATACTGCTCAAATATGAACCAAATAATGCTCATCTATTCCTAAATCTTACATACAAAATAATGCTCATCTATTCCCAAATTTGGCATAATTATGTCATCAAGTTCTTTACCTATTTTTCAATGTGCTTTCCTTAGCTAAAGTAATTCAAACATATTCTACACAAAATTCTTTTATCTTCATGAACATATAGATAATGATATGCACTAACAAATACCCAATATGTTCTTCACATTCAATAAGTCTGTAGCTTTCACATGTCTCACATTTATTACATAAATTTTAGGCTAGCGCTTGATAACTGACCCGGTAATTACTAATTTTCACCTTTCCTTAAAATAAATCATAGTGCATAAATATGTCCTTTTCATCTACTCCCAAAATAAATCATGAATAATGCACATATTTGCTTCTCAAATCTGATCTATAACCCTTGCATATTTACTCCCAATTTCAAGCATAATCGATGCACAAGTTTGCTCACAAATCTGATCTATAAATTTTGCATATTTATTTTCAATTTCAATCAAAACCAATGCACAAGTTTGTTCTCAAATCTGATCCATTACTCTTGCCCATTTATTTCCAATTTCAATAAAAAATAATGCACAACCAATAATTCCTTATGTCTCCAACCATATGACAATAAAAATATTTTCCTTAAATAAAACCACCTTGAGAAAGGAATTAATTCACTATACCTCTAAATCTGCCTCAATGATGATAGTCTTCTTTTGCATGTGCCAGTATTGACAAAAATAATTTTCTTTTCTTTTGCCACTTCATAAATGGTTAGCATAATATTTTTTTTCTTGAATAGATATAAAATCATTCACATTAAAAACCCTTATAAAAAATGTGCATAATAAAGCTTAAAAATAATAATACCTTATATCTCCCTTTTCAAACTCTCAAAATAAAGCTTTATTAATACAAAAAATAAATTATATCCCCTTTTTATAATATGCCAAATACAATATAACATTAATCACAATTACACCTTATTTCTTCTTTTTCTAACATGAAAAAATACAAATAAACTTGACCACCATACACCTTATAACTCTCTTTTCTAATTTGCAAAAATCACAATTTCTTATGTTAACACCTTGACCTTTATTTTTCCTTCAAAATAAAATTTAATAAAATATTTAATACCTTTGCATAGTTCATAATCGAACCCTTGACATCACGAAATGCAATGCTTTCTCAAGCGCTTTGTGACCAGCTATGCTGCCACGACAAATAAGACCAAAAGAGATACACCCAATATATTCGTGTCCTTGTGCTTTTATCAACAATAAAACCTCATCAAAAATGGCATCGACCTGATTCAATCCCATGACATCCTACCTAGAAATACTCCATGTAAAGCCAACAACTAGTTAGGCTACCTTAGCAGTCAAAAACAAAGGTGCTCGTAGTGATATTTATCCAAGTCTTCCTTGTTCAACAAAACTCAACAAAAAATGATATTGACCAGATTCGATCCCATGACCTCCTGCCTAGCAGCACTCCATGTAAAGCCACACTACCAACTGGGCTATCGTAGTGAATGAAACCTTAGACACAAACAATAATATTTCTCTTTGTATATCTTTGCCTTGATTTTTTCTATCTTCTCCTGTGCGTTTTCTTCATGCCGTTTGCATGCACGATGATGGATTTCCAATTGTGATTTTTCATTTCACACAAAGGTTTAATAATGTCATGTTTATATATTCTTTCCATTTTCTTCGATTTCTCTTTGAAAGGTCGGCTTAATTTATTTTCAATTTATGGTGATCTTTTGTTTATAATATTTAAATTTAGAATTTAAATAAAATATATATTTATCATTTTAAAATTTTATCCCTCTCTTATGATATTTAAACCTTTTTGTTCCAAGCAACTTTTTAAACCTTTATCCTTATTCTTGTCCATGCAAATTTTAAATCTTTGTCCCTCTTATAATATTATCTTTATAATATTTAAATATGATATTTAAATATTATAATCCTTTGCTTGAAAAATATTTTCCTTTGCTTTAAGATATACCTTACCTTGAATAATAATCCATTGTTTGCTATTCACAGTATTCCATTCTTGACACAATTGATATATTGTCCAACCTTTTCAACTTCACACCCTTGAAGAATATTTCTGCCTTGAATACCATGCACCCTTTGACATCAATGACAACTCAATATTTCCAACACATATGCATCATGTTACATGTCACCTATGCTTTCCATATCAAAATAAATATTAGTCAACATGGGTTATGAAGAAAAAGGCTTAGGTCATTTTGAATAAGGTATAAAATAACCTTTAGAGGTTGAACCCTCGCTAGGATGATGTGGGATTGGATACATCCCCAACAAAAATGAATGATCACCTTTATTAAAAGAATATGATGAAGAGAATTACACTAAGTATTTACATGGTTCCTAATGGGATGATGAAGATGAGAAATATCTATGGTCACTTCTCAATGAAACACCTCACAAAACCATACATTTTGCTAGCATAAACATGCTAATAATTGTTCATTTTGATTCCATATCAAATCAAAAGAAGAGCAACATACAAGAATCTAATGATCAAGATCACATTGAAGAATATCTTAAGTAGATCTTCAATTTGGATTTTGCACAACTACCTGGAATAAGAAAAAGCATTATTAGATGCACAAGAGCTAAAAACTCAGGGATATTAGTTTTACCTCCTCACTTTGAGGATGAATCACAAACATTAATTAAAAAAACAATAGACATCAACATTGGCACCAAACAAAAACCCCCGAGTCCTTAAACTAAGAAAGTTGCTATGCCAAGATGAGCAAACTGAATATATGAACCTCTTAAATGAATTGCATGATATCTTTGCTTGGATATATGACATGCTTGATCTTGAACCCTCACTAGTAGTTCACCACCTTGTTGTGAATCTATACACCAAACCAATGAAACAAAAATTGAGGAAAATGCATCCCAAAATTGCTCTTTTAGTTAAGGATGAACTCCAAAAACTATTAGATGTGGGCTTCATAAAATCCATAGAATATTCAGATTGGTTCCTCAACATCGTCCCTATTTCTAATAAAGAAGGATCCATAAATTTATATACTTTAAAGACATAAATAACACATGTCCCAAATATGACTTCCCTCTACCAAACATAGACATGATAGTAGACTTAATTGCAGGATCCAAAATGTTATCTTTGATGGATGAAATTTTAGGTTACAATCAAATAAATACTGCTCCTGAAAATCATTCCAAAATGGCCTTCACTAGGGTTATGCATAAGGGGTCGAACCCAAACTTTTAATTATAAAAAAAAAGTTGAATCAATTTTGAAATTTAGGAAAATCTTGGCCAAATTCATGTAGGAGACATGGTGAATTACCTTTAATTTTCACAAAAAATTATAAAATAGTGATGAATTTCTAGTCTAGTTGTAAAAAAATTAATGGTTCGGTTACAAAATAGGGCCTAAATGTAGATTGGGTGCAAAATAGGACCTGATCGTAAATCGGTTGAAAAACAAGGTCCAGATGTGGATTGGGTGCAAAACAAGGCATGAATGTAAATCAATTGTAAAATAGGGTTCGATAATAAAATAGTTATAAAATAGGGTTTGAAAATAAATTGGTTGTAAAATAGGTTCCAGATGTGGATCAGGTGCAAAACAAGGCCCAACCATAAATTGGTTGTAAAACAGGGTCCAATCAAAAATCGACTACAAAATAGGGTTCAATCGTAGATCAGTTGCAAAACAATATTCGATCATAAATCGTTAACCAACCATAGACCGATTGCAAAATAATATTCTGCCATAGATTGATTGCAAAATAGTGTCTAATCATAGACTGGTTGCAAAACATGATCCAACCATAAATTGATTGGAAAATGTAATCCAGATGCTCATCGGGTGCAAAAAAGGTTTAGATATGGGCTAGGTGTAAATCAAATCTAGGTGCATATTAGATGTAAAACTGTATCTAGATTCAGGCTGGGTGCACCAGGGTTTACACTACCACATGTCATATGGTCGACCATTGCCACATGTCCACCCTAGTCAATTCTATCTATAAAAAGGCATTGATAGTTATTTTTTAGGTTTTTTCTTCTACACTAGATCAGAGCGAACCCTTCCCTTCACAAGGGACCATTACCCCACACCTTTCTAGAGTAAAGTTTCCCTTACTTTGAAAACTTCTATCAATAGCCACCACTTCCACAACCTCTCAAAAAATTATATTCAAAAACTAAAATTGCCCTAGAATTTTAGACCTATTCACCACCCCTAGTTACGAACTTTCATGGGTCATTGACGTAGCTTTACAGGGTTTGATTTCCATACCCCATTTTAGGATAAATACATATGTTCTATACAATATCATTTATGGCTACGACAATGATCTTGCAATGGTAAATCTCATAATATATAATAGAAAATTATATTTTACCATCAAACCCACTGATATCTAGAGATTGATAGGTCTTCCCCACAAGGATTTCGCTCCTATTTCACTAAATTTTGTGCTTTCTACCGATGATAAATCTTACATAGAGATCACCTACCATCTATCTTCAAAATTTTTGTTAGGTATAATTCTTGTCACTCTATTTTCTTAAAGTTAACAATTTAAAATTTGTGATTTATCATCTATTTTTTTTTTACAACTTCTATGGCTAAGTCCAAAATACGGTTAATGAATACCTCTGTTACAAACCCATATTTCAAGGTAATTCTTGAGTTCTTCCAAGCAAAATTGTTTTTGAATGGAAGAATAGAGATTCCATTCTGGACATTGGCCTATATGGTTCGTTGTATTCACCACCAAAAAATTGACTAGTGTACATATATTTTGTATCACATTAGAATAGAGTTCCATACTATTCAAACAAAATCAAGGAGCATGATGGCCATAGTAAATTATATTTTAGGACTTTATTATAATTTTTTCATAATTTGTAGGATTCTAGTGTACTAAATGTAATGCATCCAATCCTACAAAGCATTGCCATGACACCCCAAGAGTTGAAGGTAATTATTCCATTTTCACTATCAAATAATTATTTATATGTTAAAATGTTTTCATATTTTAATTTTTTTTTTACACCTAAATGTAGGATAAGGCATCCAACACACGAATAAAATAGGATGCTACTATTAGGGGTCACATGCTAGAGACCAGTGGTGATTCAAAAGACACATGGTCTAAAGCATCACCAATACAGAGGTATCCTAAACAGTTGAGGTCAACTCATTCTCCTTTAGTTTCTTGTCCACATGTGCCTACACATATTGTGCAATGTGAATCTAGTGAGACCACACCAATGATAGGTAAGTTTATTACATCGAGTATTTGGATTCATTTCCATTACTACTTAGTTGAAATTATAATAATTTTTTTCTTTTTTCATATGTTTGCAGTATTACATCCAACCTCCCTACACCTACATCAAGTTTCCTTCATAGACTAGAGGGAAGCAACAAATCTTATCATTGGGTAAGTGTTTTTTTTAATAATATGTATTAATTTTATCCACTTTTATTTTATTTAACAAGATCTTATTATAGTGTATTTTGGTGCCTCCATGCTATTTACTCAAAGACGATAGCAAATGATGTCACCACCACTACCACCTATAGCATGACAACAATTAATGAGAGGTAAAATGGGTGGAAAATAACTTGTTGGAGCGAGATCGTGGGGGGCACCAACCCAGAAAACATCTACATTTCTAAATATGTCATTTTCAATAGGTTGTTCATTGTAAGAGATGGATTGACTTAAATCCCATGGTTATCTAATCAATTTTCAAGAGAGATGGATGGTTTATATTGACTAAGATAAGAAAATATTAAGCATTTATAGCAAGCAAGGGTCTTTTCAACCCTATTTATTATTAGCTTTTCAACTTAAGAAAGCAATTAAAAGAGGTGGAATGTTGTATGTGGTGAAAATAAATGGAAAATTAGTCCTCGTATCCCATGGGGGCTAGGAATTTCCATTCCACAGGGCCCATCCCATTTGGGTATACCCCTCAGGCTAGTCGGGGTGGTTTTTGTGTATCCAATGTAGGGGGACACAAAGACTGTGTGATGCAAAGGGGGATACAAATACTATGTTTTAAATTCCCTATTGATAAGCATAGCTCTCAAATTTATGAGGGGTCATGGTTAGGAGGAGACTACTTTAGTCCTATGCATTGGTCGTAGGGATTTCTCACATAAACCTAAAATTTTATTGGTCTATCTTTGTAGCGCAAGTGGAGAAGGCAACCCTGGCCCTATTGAATAAGAGGTCCATGGTTCGAACCTCTATGATGTAAATTGGGACACAAAGGTTGTGTGTTAAATTCCCTATTGATAAACTTAGCTCTCAACTTTACGAGAGGTCATGGTTGGGAGGAGACTACTCAGCCTTGTACATTCATCGTAGGGATTTCTCACACTAACCTAAAATTTTCATAGTTCACTTTGTAGCACAAGTGGAGAAGGTGAGCCTATCCTTGTTGAACAGGAGGTCCATAGTTTGAACCTCTATATGCAAAGGGGGACACAAAGATTATGTGTTAAATTCCCTATTGATAATCATAGCTCTCAAATTTATGAGAGGTCATGGTTTGGAGGAGACTTCTCAGCCCTATATGTTGGTCATAAGGGTTTCTCACACTAACCTAAAATTTTAATTCACACCAGGTACCTTACTGGTAAATTCCCTCAATCCCCAAAATGAGGTTCAGGGTTTAAGACTAGCGGCCTACATCGGATACACAAAAAACCCCTCTAGCTAGCCTAAGGGGTATACCCATATGGGATAAGCCATGTGGAATGAAAATTCCTCTCCCCTAGGGGATACGAGGAATGATTTTCCTTAATTAAGGTTTTTTTCTGCACTAGGTACCATACTGGAAAGTTCACTCAATCCTTGGAAGGAGATTTGGGGTTCAAGCCTAGTGGCCTGCATCGGATACAAAGAAACCCCCTCATCTGGCTTGAGGAGTATACCCATATGGGATAGGACCTATGGAACAAAAATTCTTAGCCCCCAGGGGATACGAGGAATGATTTTCCTTAACATAAGGTTTAATGGGCTTGGAGGAGGCCCCAATTGTTTCCAGTTGAGTGTTCTTATGGTTCATAGTTGGTGATTCATGATTTTTGGTAGATTATTTTCATATGATCTACTTACCAGGATGGTCATTTGCTACTTTTTATAGGATTGGAGAGGCCTTGATTTTCATAGTTGAGTGATTCTTGTGGATGGTGATTTGGGGCTCATATCCGAGGGTTTCTGATGGATTTTTCTCTTCCTTTTTTGGTATTGGAGGGGACCATGTGCTACTTTGTGCTGTAGAAGGGTTTCATGGATTTTCCTCTCATGGTAGGGTTAGGATTTCTTGTAGATATACGAGTACTTTGTTGATAGTCCTACCTACAACTATTTATGGTCTGGTTAGGCAGCCATTTGTTTGGTACAATGGAGAGCTTATTGACATTGTGTTGTGTTTTATATTCTTCTTATTTTGGGGGTTTCTTCTTTACCAAGGTTTGTTTCTGGCCATGCTTTACCTTTTTTCATTGAGAGATCGCATGGCCTATTATGAACTCCTTCAACTACTCTATTTTTATGCCTGTGGATGACCTTACATGGACCATATTTGTATATATGCTCAGTTTTGGTGTTCTAGCATTAGGTCTTGTGGAGTTTTCTACATTTCAAGCCTTCCAAAACTATGTGTGTTTTTCCCTAGGCAGTAAAATATTTTTCAAAATAAAAATTATTATTATTTTCTTAGGGGGGTTTTACGGATGGTCTACTGTTTTGTAGATTACCCTAGTCTAGTTTGTGGATGGACCTATATTGGTTTTTGGATGGGCCCATTTTCTTTGCAAATGATCCTGATTCATTTACGATTGGTCTTGTTTTGTTTATGGATGGCCTTGCACTATATTTCTTCATTATTTTTTTGGGCCTTATAAATATGTGAGGTTTTCTCGTGTGCAAGGAAACCTTTCTTATTTTTGTGTGTAACTATGAGGTTTTCTCCTATGCAAAAAAACCTATTCAAATTTGTGTGTAACTATGAGGTTTTATCTGCTACCCCTGGAAGGACTTCTCTTCTTTGACCGTGTGGCTTTCTCTCTTACTCCTGCATGGGATTATTTTTTCTCTTTTAGTTGTTTTTTTCCAATAGACCCTTGAGGGACTGTTTCTTTAGATTTGTTTGGTTGAGAACTCTTCTCCCAATCTTCATATTTTTGTAAAAGGTTATGAGATCCTTTCGAAACCCCTCTTACCAATAAAAACAAATTATGGATAAATATATGAAATGAGATTTGAATTTCAGAACAATCATACCAATACCATATTATTAATACTCTTTGTGAACTTTGCAAGGAAATTATGGACAAATACAATTGAAAAATTAAGAATATTTTTCTGAAGCTGTTGAATTTAATTTTTAAGACTCTGTGCTTGAAGAATGACTATTTTGAGCATTATTTTAGAATTACCTATTAAAATATACGGATAATTTACTATCCACCATGTTCAAGGTCTAATATTAATCTAGGCCTCATCCCACATGTAGATGAATCTAGCATTACATTGTTTCTATAGGACAATAAAGTTGAAGGATTGCACATATAGAAGGACATCAAATAGGTGGCTATCCAACCAATTCTTTATTATCTAGTAGTCAACATTGGCAACTTGTTAGAGGTAAATCACCCTTCCATATTTATTCCATACAAACTCATGTAGTTGTAATACATCAAATAAAAGTTAAAGCATGTACATCAAATGAGCCACAGGGATAAGAGAAAAATTATATTCTAGGAAGGAAAAAAAGCTAACATCTGAGCCTTTGGCTCTACATATTTTGGAAAATAAATAATTTTGGTGCTAATATTTATGGCCAAGCTCTTCTTCAAAATAAATTCAATCCACACAAGCAAAGTGTACAAGTGTCTTTATAAAATTATTCTATGAATCTTGCCTTCCAAAGGAAATCTATTATAGTCAACCTTATTATATTATATCTCTTTTTTTTGGTTGAATTAAGGTGAAGTATAATGTGGCACAAATGGGTTCACACTTCTTGGAGGCACAACAGGGGCCTCCCTCATGTTTTAAACTTGAGTATCCTAGATAATAGTTCAATGACATACCACTAGGATGTCCTTATGAGACACTTAATATTTATATCTTTTTGCAACTATCTCTAATCAACTAGGTATCCCTTGAAAGAGGACCTTGCCAAAATATAGGGATAATAAACAACTATATTAATTTAGCCTATAGTCATATTCAACAAGTTCTAGGAGATGAGCATTTTAAAAAGCATACCCTAGTACATTATTCTTTTTGATAAACAATGCATTATTTCAAGATATGCCAATTCATTTCCACAAAGAGAGAGATGTAATTTTTTTTGAGTTTATATTTAATTCCCAAGACCTAATGAAGTATCAATTAAACCAAGGCTTTGGGTTTTAAGGTTCTTAATTTTCAAAAATACTAGAAGCAGTTTTACGATTGTTCTTGATTTATTATGTTGAATTTAAAGGACATGAAGATCATAACAATTGAGAAATTTACCTAATATGATTGTGCCCTATCTTCCATACTTAACCTAACAATTCAACCAAAGTGAACTTAGTACATCAAAATTATAAGAATTTGGGTTGATTAATAAAAACTATATTACAATAAAAAGTTGAAAGTAATATAAATGACATTGAGAGGACATTACCCCCAAGTGAGCATCTTACATGTTGGAGTCTTATTTCTTACATGTTACTTTGCATGCAAGATAATGGTAACAATTGGTAAAACATTGATGCAAGTGATGACAAATGAAAGATACAATAGCATTGTGCATAGAGCAATAATAAACAAAGACAAAGCTAGACTCTCTATTTCCATATTTTACAGTCTAGGATTTGAAGAAGAGATCGGTCTTGCCCTACAATTGATTTATGAAACTTGTCCTTACCTGTTCAAAAAATTTATTCATGAATATCACATCAAGTACTAAATGTTCTACAAAGTTGAAGGTAAATGAGCTCTATATATGCAAGTATAGATAGTGACATCCAGTAAGAAGTGGGTAAACAACATAGAACAATGTTAGTATCACAACATATATACATCTATTATATCATATTAGTATTCACTGATATAAAAATATTCATGTGAATATCTATTGTGCTTGCATATATCAAGAATAATATTGTGATATCAAATTTAGAGTGATATTCGAAACTTTGAATTAGTTTGAGATATCTTTTCCACTATGAATGGGTAAATTTCTATAATTATGCATTGGTGATATAATCTAGATCCTACCAATATCTTGAACCATCTATAACTTAAAAGTGTTGGTGCAAAGAAACATTAACTAATTATATTGATCTTAAAACAAAACAATCTAAAAATCAAAGTCATGAAAGATGGTATTATGGTGGCATAATTAGCTTCTCCTATCAACTTACTCAACAAAATGGTGTTGTTAGGTTGAAAATCAACTTAATGAAAAGAGATATAATTTATCTTTTCTTGAAAAAAAATCTATTAATGGTGCAATCCTATGGATGGAACTGCAATGCATGGATAATATTTAAGCTTTTTTGTAATACCACTATGTGTGATGATGTAATATGGGTGGGGCCTATTTCAATCCCATTAAACCATTAAAAAATACATAGAGATAGGGAAATACAACTTGAACTTGTGGACATCCTTTGCATTTATGATGAAAATAGTACACACACTAAAGAAATAAAGAAAAAATAATAGTGACATCCTTAAATGATCAAAGTTGGTCAATGGAACCAAAAGAAAAACAAGTTGCAATACCTGGTCAACTATGATAACAAGAATTCCAATAAACCATAATAAAGCATTTAATTCTAAAAATAGAAAGCAATAATACCAATTAGGTGGGAAAGGAGAAGGAGCAAAACACAAAAAAACAAAGCATAGACAAGTCATTGGAGGAACAAAACCCAAAAAATTAATTCCTAGTCAAGTCATTATATGCAAAAACCATGTGGAAGTACCTTGAGTTTAAGATGAAAATAGTATCCCAACGAAAAGAAATAAAACAATAATAATATCCTTAAATAACCAAAGTATGTCAATAGAAACTTGGAAATTAAATATCTAGTAGATATAAGATACAAGGAATTAAATATCGTGTAGAAACAAAGATACAAAACTAAAAACATCCAACAAGATTTTAACAAAACCACATTATAAACTGCAGTCTAAAACCATGCCAGCTACCTACGCTATCAAACGACACTATCGCTTTCCGACTCCTCCTTTTGCAGAGCAAGAACCTGTGTAGAACTCGGGGAATTACAAGCCTGAGACTCCATTGTTCCTTCCAACATCCGTACGACTTGAACCATATGCTTGGTCGATCCTCCTCCTCTTCTTGAATGCATAACATCCCCACCACTGCAGCTCGTCTCACCTCTTCAACATCTGCTTCGTCAGCTATGCTTGCATCTACAACAGCTTTTATGTTTCCCTTACGAATTTGCGTTGCAGCCCATGTGGGAAAGAACTGCACACTCGATTCCTCCACAGTCATATCCGTATTTCTCCGGCCCGATATTATTTCCAGTAATGTCACACCGAAACTGTACACATCTACTTTGGTAGTGATTGGGAGGCCGTAGATCCACTCTGGAGCCAAGTATCCTCTCGTTCCTCTTGTCGTGGTCAATACCCGGCTGAAATCCCTACCCAATAACTTTGCAAGCCCGAAATCACCGAGCTTTGGGCGGAAGTCTTCGTCCAGAAGAATGTTCGCAGGCTTAATATCGGAGTGGATGATACGATCTCTGCATTCTTCGTGGAGATAAAGTAGTCCTCGTGCAGTGCCTAACAGGATCTCAAATCTTGTCTTCCACTGCAACACCTCTTGGGTTCTGTTGGAGTTAGAGAACAAGAAACAATTTAGAGAGCCGTTGCAGACGTACTCATAAACCAATAACCTCTCAGAGCTTTTTATGCAAAATCCCCGAAGCCTCACCAAATTCACGTGCTGTATGTTTCCAATGGTGCTGATTTCCGCACGGAATTGCTTTTCTGCCTCTGCTGAACCCTCTAATCTTTTGACGGCTACAAGTGTGTTGTCCGCCAGAGTTCCTTTGAACACAGAGCCGAACGCTCCGCTTCCCAACTTATGGCTGAAATTCTTGGTCGCTATTTTCAGCTCTTTGTAAGTGAAAGTTCTGAGACACGTTGGCGTGTCATCCTCCTTGCCTTTCCTAACCGACGTGCGAAGCCTCCGTCGAATCAACACCGCGAACAGGAAAGCCAAAACAGCAATGAAAGCAGCGCCTATGGAAAGTAATACTGAAAGATTAGGATTTCTATTTTTTCGGTTATTTGAGGACTCTGGTAAATCAGCAGCCGCCAACCGAATGAACAAAGACTGGCCGTCTGATGAATCTCGAGCATTTAACAAATTCCCAAACCATAATAGACAAACGGGAGGAGTAGAAATACTGAAAGCGAAGGCTGTGCAGGAACAATTGTGGAGACAAGCACTCTCGCATAGTTCTTGTGTTCGTTCGCTCGCAAATGCAACGGCTTGTTCAATGGGCAACGATTTGTCCTTCACTTCCAGGAAACCATCGGTGGTGCCGTTTGTAGCAGAGCATTGTAGTGGATTGCGTCGGACACAACCGCTTAACCACCATTCTCCAGAATCCCAGGTGCGACTGTCTTTGGGCCAAAACCCCTGCAGACAGCTGCAAAAATGAAGATTATTGTTGGTGCATGCTCCATAAGTTCCACAGAAACCATAGACTTGGCATTGATCTGGAGGCATAGCCCCTATGATGTTCCAATTACTGTCATGGATCCATAAGTACACTGCGAGATCGCCGGTCGGGCGCAGAACCATCCGCGGGAACATCTTCTGCATCTTCGATTTTCCTCTAAACATGAAGTACATGCGTGATGAAGAAAGTTTTTCAAAGATCAAGTCACACATATCTTTACTAGCTGATAGGGTTGGCGTGTTTGCAAAATGATCACGAATCCACTCTCCGGTGGACGAATATGGAACGCTCTTATTGTATAACAGTAAAAACCGTGTCCTTTCTGGGAAAGGGTCCATTTCATTAGAGAAAGGTCCAGGGGATGGATCAATGGAACTCTTCCAAGAAGTTAGTTTAAGGCCTTTCCAGAATTTCATCCCAGGCAAAAGGGTATTCCCTGGATGACGGAAACTCTCCCAAATAATCTCAGAATTGCTACCGCTTCCTAGCATGACAAAGTTACCAGAGTCCAATAGCAATGCCCGAGATGCTTTGAGACTATTATCGCTCTCCCAGATCGATCTTCCCTCTAAATTAAACAATCTGAGATTACCATCTCTCGACATATTCAGAACACCGGGCATGTTTTTGAGAGGATTGTCCCTGTTAGCCACCCAAACGGTCGTCCTCTCGGAAATTTGGGCATACCAGATGGCAATATACCAGTTGTTCGTTCCACTGGGACTGAAAAATCCCAACGCAAACGTGCCATCTTTTGAACGTATGGTCTGATTCCCGGTGAGAGAAGCCCCAATCTGAAGGGTGTCTCCCCCATCTACCACTAGAAAAACATTGCTGGGAAGCAGAGCGAGCACGGAAAGTGCTAGGAACAATGACCTTAAACAGGTTAGGCCCTCCATTGCCTAAGGTATTTTTATTTCTTTCTAATAGTTGTTTTTATTTCCTTCTCCAATTGAGAGAAGGAAGACAAAGATGTGATCTAATACCGAAGGCTCGGGATGTTTATGAATATATGTCGAGAAGAAAGAGGGTCCACAGTGCAGAAATGAGCAGTCAAACGTTTAACGCTTTGATTAAGCCTATTAACGGAGGAGAAGGTTATACATTTGTGAAATTTTAAACTTTTGTATTTTTAAATGCTCTTCTGTTTTAATACACGTTCATGCGTTAACGCCTTCCAAATCTAACTTGGACACGAGAAATCTAAGGATTCTGTTAATCTAAGTGTCAATTAATAACATGGAGATCTTAACTTGCTCTTAAAAAATAATAATAATTATATTAGATTTAGGGATCTTATTATTTTAAGCATTAATATTCATGTGCATTTTTATTTGATTCTATAGAAAAAATCAATTGAATTGGATTTTAAAAAGATTGATTAATTATATATATTTACTATATACATTTTAAACAAGATTTCACAAAATATCTTTACTACTAGATGAAGAAACTAGTTTTAACAACTTTGAAAATCTAATACAAGATCCAAGATTCAAATCCTATGGGGATAGTGGTATACACTATGCTTTGGTAGCTGAAATATTGTTGGATAATCATATATTGAGTAAGCACATGGATATGTTAGATCTACACCAAAAGATATATTTATTTTTAATGATCTCTCTTATTAACTTTTTGTAATGGTATGATAGATGTCCGTTATTGATATTATAGTTATATTGATATTATCTTGTGATACCTCTACAATAAATTTTAAAATATCTAAAAGTATGTTTAAGTCTATAATAAACTCATTCGATATCTTTCCTCTTATTATTTTGAAACACCCCTTATTCTAAGTTGGCATGATCGCATGAAAGTTGTGATCATGATCATCTTTATGTTATCATTCATTAATTTTACCTTATTCTTCATTTTCTTTGTTAAAAGTATAGTTGTGATCTGCAAAACATGTCTTTGCCTCTATTATGCTTGCCATTTGTCTAGATTTTAACCATTGAAAAAATAAACTAAAATTGGGGTTACAATTTACAAGGATACAATATAAATTATGGATTATTAAATAAATTACATGCTTTGGTACTTTATATTATTTCATAAATACCACAAGACCTTAAAATTATGAATATAACATAAAAGATAATAGTATCATATACCTTATCATATTTAATAGTTAAAAGTCCAATAGAATCAACAATTCACATTACAAGACTATTAATATAAAAGTTAATGTAATTTAAAATATGATCAAACTAACTACTAAAAAAGATATTTATAGAGTAGACATTTGGTTTTCAAATAAATTCCTATAATGAGTAATATAGCTTATTCATTGTAAACATATCATTAAAGAATGCTTATTCATTATAAACTATATTTAATGAAGTTTTTTATATATTTGATGATAGGGGAATTATTTAATATTGTTTGAATTTTCTATGCATGTAAATTTCTTTGAAGAATGATAAGATAAAATATTTAAACAAGTCAATAAAATATAAAATGTAAGTGTAATAAATCCATTTGTCAATGATAGTTCATGTGGTTATTCTTAAAATTTTGTATTAGATCTAAATTCTTAAAATTAAAATTTCAATTTTAGTAAGACATATTTATCAAAAGATTTTATTGAATGCCAAGTATAGAAATACTTTATATTTATTATTAAAAACTCATACTCAAGGTTTCTTTAAAACTATAAAACATAATCCTAAGAATAAGAAAGAAAAAGACACTAAGTAACAAATGTTTCTCCACATGGCATGTAGATAAGCATAAAGTTTTATTTATTTTAAATAAAATAACAAGTACTATTTTCAAATTTGATATAAATATAGTAAAAAAATAACTTAATTAATGTTCAAATCTCATACTTAATCAAAATTCAAGTGTTGACACCAAAGAGCATAATTTGAGCATTCAAAGCCTAATTCCTCATTTTGTCCAACATGAAAGTACATTCCATTCAAACATATGATCTTTCTTGAAGTGAATTGTGATGAGAATTCATTTTCAAGAGGCATAATTATATTCCATGGCACCCCATATATCTATAATATTGTCGAAGATATATCTACTCACAATCAAATATCTTTGCTCTAATCTTATATTTAGAGAAACCATAAACTAAATTTTGAAAAGCTACTCTATGGAATTTGTTCCTATTTAGATATATGCCCAGATTCATCCATCCCTACCCTAAGCTTGTCAAAGCAATGGTGAAATATTATGATCTAAAGACAATGACGATGTACAATGTGGAAAAGTAGAAGTTGTTCACTATCAAAAAATAGGTAATCCAAAATGCATTTGTAGTAGGAGCATAACGACGTAAAATACTTAATCTCATTAGCATAAATGAGCAAAGGAGTTATTTATAAAAGAATACTTTCATATCTTGGTTGAATAAGCTTATATGAAAAATTCCCAAGGACTTTTCAAAGAACCCTTTAAGATTGGAAACTTTAGAGATACTCTACAAATAAGATTATCTATGTTGTCTATAATTATAGGGTTATTTTTTACAAATTTGTGTATGATTATCAAATATCCCTTGCATATGAGGTCACCAATGTGTGCAAATATGAGGGGACTACTACTAGAAACCCTATATTCTTTGACTGGGATCATTTATTAATCTCTCATATTCACAACCAATTAGTTTTCCTAAAACTAAAAGAGAGGAATTTTTTTTTCTATCCATCATTCTTAGCCTAGTTGTTTCTCTTCCACATGCCCTCAAATTTGCATAGTATTAGGGTAACTAAAATAGATAATAATTTCTAAGTAGTTGGTTAGAATTTTGTCCTTTGGGAGACATATTCTTATTTGAATTTTAATGGAATGTTTCTTGGACCCGATCTATCATCTATGCATGGTCAAATATCCCACCTCAATTCTAAATCCATATAAAAGCTAAGGGGTAAGAAAAGTGAAATAGGAGATTGGTACTTCTTACTAGATGGTACCATAATTGAGTGTATTATTTTCTTGGAACAACCAATTTGCTATCATACTACATCACAGACTAGATATTTGGTATGTATTTGTGTAGGTAGATAGTAAAGTGGATAAGAATTTTGGTTCTTGGGCCAAAAAAACTTGCACCTATCGCTACCCCTTTAGGTTCAAAGACATAGCAATGACAATAAAGGAAAAAGCAAATTTTTTTGGATGATAATATCATCATCCTTTAGCTACTAATTGTGCCTCACATGTGGTACTATAACCTGAAGAGTAAGTTCAAAGTAAAATTATCATAGCTAAACAATAATCCACCTACATTTGACCATTTTTCACAATAAAAAAATTGATTAATTCAAGAATAATTATGATAATAGCATCATGGAAATAAATATACTTTAGATGTAAGAAATACCTCAATGTAGGATATGTTATGAGTACACATAGATTTATGATCCAGTAAGAAATAAATATCAATGTGTAAGTGATGACATTTTTTTTAATTTACATGGTGGAATCGGTAGCCACCACAAATTTGAGTAGGATGTCTAGCTTTTATGGCAGCCAATGTATTCTACGTTATCTACCCCAGAAGCCACCACACAAATATTCATGCAGTTCATCCCTATAACCACCATTCCACAATCATTTTAAATCTTTTACGCCATATAAAGCACTAGGAAAGTAACAAGCGTTCAATCCAGCAAGGCTTGAGATTATAATTTGAAGTATGTTTATAACCCAAAAAAAACACACAAAGTAGAAAAGGTGATTATCTCTTTTAAATTTTACAAACACACAATCGAATGATCAAAGAAGCACACAAGCAGAAAATGTAATTATCTCTTTTAAATATTATGTGTTCCTAAACTATTTGATGTATTTTTGGTTTGTTGCTTTTATAAATAATATATTTCATGTGTTTTGAAGTTTTGTTGATGTAACTCTCAATTATTAAAGGGATTTCACCTATACACTCGTATCTCGACAATTGAAAATGAAATTTCAATCACATGAACCAACCAAAGTATGGATATGAAGCCCATACCCGATCAGGAAGCATATGTCCTACTAGTCCTCACCCATATTGATCGTGGGAAGAGATCCACCCTCCGAAGAGGAATACATGCAATTTTCTATGACTAAGATGGTTCTTGGAGCTAGACTTGGCCAAAAATAGGGTATGTAGGATTTGATCCAGCAGATGGAGATGAAACCCACCATCGTTGAACTCTATTAGTGGTTGAGGATGAATTCCAACTCACTAACGTTTAAAAAAAAATGGTGTGTGTGCTTCCTTTTAAACTGATTGAAATAAAACAATATATCATTCAATTATTGTTCACTAAATGCATGAAATAGCATTTTACTTTTAGAATCATAAGCATATATAGAAAAGGAAACTAGAAATTTTTAACCTAAATAAAAAACCTAACCCTTAGGTAGGTCACACACAGGAAAACCAGACAAATACATTTCTAAAGGTTGTTATTTTTCCTATTTTTCTTTGATTTGTTAATGCAAAATTTAGAAATAAAAAACCTACCTTTTAATTGCATACAAAATACAAGAAAAACTAAAATATAAGCCTTTTTAAAAAACCTAGATGCAAATTGAAGGTTTAGAAGTTTACCTTTTATTTTCTAAAAGTTGCTATTTTTAGAAATTTCTTTAGAAAACCCCTGGTTTTGTGGCTGATCCTGGGTGGGACAGCTGTAAATTTGGAGCCATCCTTGAATGGAATTTTTATAGCAGTCGTCCCTTGTAGTTCCAACTAGGAATTTAGGGGTTGTTTCTGCTCAGAACAACTAGAAATTACAATACAAAAAACACAAGAGGAGGTCAAAAGTGATATAAATGAAAGGGGAAAAGGGAAAAAGGTCTCATCGTGATCGCCACTGAAGAAGCATGAAAAACGTTTCACCTAAAGGATTGAACCGAAATGATATCTAGTATTTCTAAGAAAGCATGCAAACGAAAGATGCAAAAGAGGTAAAATAAAGTAAGTTATTGAAATGACGAATGATTTGAAGTAAAAAGGGGGGGTTTCTCCTTGTATTTATAAATTCATCAATTCAATAGGTTACAATATATCCACTTTGAGGGCTTCTCAATTTGATACATTTCAGATTACAAATTACCAGGGATTAAATCCCTCCATGAGCTTAAAGGTGTGCTTCAATGTTCTTCTCGCAACTCACAATTGAGAGCTAATATTGGGATTATTTTATTTTACTCCTTAGCTCCTCCCTCATACATATAATACCTGCACCTACACACAATAGATTTAAATTTGTTAATAGCATATGCGTTTGATAATGAAAACCTTGAAAAGTATGCAATAAAAAAGGTAAAACTTATTTTGACAAATATAAATAACTCCAAATGACTTGTAAATTTAATATGATGTTATTGGGATGATTTTGGAAGGATACGAGCACAAATTAAAGTGGAATTGTGATCAGAACCTATGGTCATTCCTCACAGGAACAACTAATACTGAAATTACAAAAACATAAATTGACCCATCAAATCTATTCAAAACTTAACCAAAATTGAGTATAAGGCTATTCCAATGCTTTAGAATTGATCTATGATAAAATTGTATCAAAATTGTTAGCCATTTCATGGCCATACCTAGAAAGTAAAACTAGGACTATTATCCATCTTTGGTAGGGATGATCACAAAACTAGGTGGTTTTTACCACCAATTTCAAGAGGTTCTGGTTTAGAACTCTCCTAAATGTGTTGTCATCAAATTTGGTCAAATTAAACTTATATTTGATAGGTTTTTGAATTGATTAGCGTATTTTGGGATGCCCCTAAAAATGCCTTTGATTGAAGAGGTTTCCAAGGAAAATACTTGGGTAAAAATGTAGACAAATATTGGTAGCACTTCGTGGTCAATCATTGAAATTATATCTCTCTGAAATTGGGTGGAAGCACCTCAATTTATAGCCCAAATAGGGAAAAGGAGGAAAAGGGGTAAGTTATGGCATGCAAGGTAAGTGCCACCACTTGTCAATTCCATTTCCATGCACATGGTGGAAGAGGCTGCCAATTTGGACCTCCAATTTGTACGTCCTGATGTCCATGACAACCTCCTAATAATTTTTGAGTGATTGGGCAAGATAAATGGCAGGAATTGATTACCATTTATCCCACCATTTGACTTTTGAAGGGTATGGTTCATGGTCATTCCACCCAAGGATGGTTGTTGGTGGTCGTCCCTGGGTGGTACGACCATAAACTGTGACCGTCCTTGGGTGGGACGGTCATGGGTACATGGTCCAAAACCTCCCAAAAGTGGGGGAAACCTTCCAAAAAGTGGTTGGGAGCCCTAATTAACCCTTTAGGGTTGCCCAATGGGGCCATATGATGTCGATAAGAGTGGTGCATTAATAGTATTATCTTATTTACATGATTTTAGTGTCTACAGATAGTCTTCTTTTACATGTGCCTGTCTTGAAAAAAAATATTTTCTTTTCTTTTGCCACTTCAAAAATGGTGCATAATCTCTTTTATATTGAATAGATATCAAATCATTCACATTAAAAACCCTTATAAAAAATGTGCATAATAAATCTTAAAAATAATAACACCTTATATCTCTCTTTTGAAATTCTCAAAATAAAGCTTTATTAATAAAAAAAAAACTTATCTCCCCTTTTTATAATATGTCAAATACAATATAATATTAATCACAATTACACATTATTTCTTCTTTTTTCTAACATGCAAAAATACAAATAAACTTGACTAACATACACCTTATAACTCCCTTTTCTGATTTACAAAAATCACAATTTCTTATGCTAACACCTTGACCTTTATTTTTCCTTCAAATTCAAATTTAATTAAAAAATTAATACCTTTGGACAGCTGAGAATCGATCCCTTGACGTCATGAAATGCAACACTTTTCCAAGCACTTTGTGACTAGTTGTTCTACCATGATAGCTAAGACCAAAAGGGAGGCACTATATATATTTGTGTCCTTGTGCTTTTATCAACAACAAAACCTCATCAAAAATGGTGTTGAGTTGGTTTGACCCTGTGACCTCCTGTCCAGTAGCACTCCATGCAAAGCAAAAAACTAGTTGGGCTACCTCAGTAGTCAAAACCAAAGGCACTTGTAGTGATATTTATCCAAGTCTTCCTCGTTCAGCAAAACTCAATAAAAAATGGCATCGACTAGATTTGATCTTGTGACCTCTTTCCCAACAACACTCCATGCAAAGCCACACTACCAACTAGGCTATCCCAGTGAATGAAACCGTAGGTGCACACAATGATATTTCTCTTTATCTATCTCTACCTCGATTTTTGTTGTCTTCTCCTCTATGTTTTCTTCTTGTCATTTGCATGCACTATGATGGATTTCCAATTGTGATTTTTCATTCCAAACAAAGGTTTAATAATGCCATGTATATATATGCTTTCCATTTCCTTCGATTTTATTTTTAAATGTCAACTTAATTTATTTTCAATTTTTGGTACCTTTTTATTTTTAAAACTCTTTTGTTTATAATATTTAAATTTAGAATTTAAATATTATAAATATTTATCTTTTTAAAACTTTGTCCCTTGATATTTAAACCTTTTTGTCCCAAGCAACTTTTTAAACCTTTATCCTTATTTTTGTCCAAGAAACTTTTAAAATTGTGTGCCTCTTATAATATTCTCTTTATAACATTTAAATATGAAATTTAAATATTATAATCCTTTGATTGAAAATTATTTACCTTTGCTTTGAGATATACCTTGCCTTGAATAATTATCCATTGTTTTCTATTCACAATAGTCCATTCTTGACACAATTGATATATTGTGCAACCTTGTCAAATTCACACCCTTAAAGAATATTTCTGCCTTGAATACCATGCACCCTTTCACATCAATGATAACTCAATATTTCCAATAATCTTTCCCTTTGTCAATGATGGCAACCCTATTATTAAATTTTCTTGTATTGCAATATGATCACAAATTGCTCCCCTTATCTAGCTGCTCCCCCTTACTAAAAACTCTCCCCCTTTGACATCAATGGCAAAGGGCTCCTTGGGGCTTGTAATATCAATCACTAAAAATAGCCCCCTCATAACCTCCTTGTCTTGAGGTGATCAATTTTGAGATGTGAGTGAAACTCCCAAATTGCTATGCTCCTCTTCTTTTTCAATTTTAATTTTCCAAACTTTTGAGGACATACCCTTCTAAAATTTTTGACCATTCTCCTTTTTGCTTGACTTCAAAAATTTAGGGAAAATTGTTCTACACCATCTAGCTGTATGCCCAAAATTATTACATTTGTAACATTTGATGTTGTAGTCCATAGGAGATACAAATGAATTAAAATTCCTCTTGGTGAAGCCAAAATCATTCATAGCATGGACCCTACAATTTACAGCTTTATGATCAAAATGGTTACATGAAAAACAATAACCATGAAAAGGATGTTGAATCTTGTCTGATTGCCTTGGAGGATATTATCGCATGGTTCTCTCTTTGTTGTTCTTGTGATGGAATTTGTTCCTTGATGGTGCATTGTTTTCTTCCTCATTGATGCTTCCACTTCTATAGGTTCCTCTTCAATCATTTTCTTTGATGCCTCTTTTTATTTTGAGCTTGACTCTCCCTTTTGTTTTATTGATCTTCTTCAAAACCAAGTCCAGTATTCATAAATGGATATCTTTGTGCTTTGATAATATCATCCAATATTTTGAAGAGTCATGTAGAAGTGGCAAGGGATCTGTAGGTGACTTCCATAGGAAGTCCTGCTCCACTTTCCTGCAACCCTTCCCTGACCTTATCCCAAGCCCCTATTCCTATCCCTGTTTCCATGGAACTTCCTTAACCCTTCCTCATTGGTAGGATGGTGTTGCAGATGATCTCCTTGGGGTGGGAGGTCACTTATCCATTTGTCTACCCCTTTTATTATCCTTTGGTGGGTTTTTATTTTGATGTCAGGGTTATGGGATGGCTTTGGGTTTTTAATTGGGACTTTCCCTGGGTTTTTTGGGTTGCTTAAGGGATTTCTTTCCTTGGAGTTTTTATTTTTTCCTAGGTTTTTGCAGGTGTCTTCTTGATGCTAGATGTTTGTGGTTCTTCAGTTACGAACTATTGTGGTTGTGGGAGAGTGTCTTCATGAGTAGTTTTTCATAGCATACTTTTTGGTCTTTAAGGGGACCATGTGATTTCTACTATGACTCTGCTCTTTGGATTCAATGGGATTTTAACATTTTTTGTGGCCTTGCTTTGGGGCCTTTGCTTTGCTTACTATTGTCTTCCCGTAGGATTTCCTCATCTATTTCCATGAAGCTATTCATAGATGATACTAAAGGTTATCTAGGATTTCTGGTTGCATCCTCTCTATCTAGGATGACTTATTTCTAATACCTGCAACTGGATTTCCCTATGACTCCTTTCGTTTGGGTTTATTGGGAGCTTTCTTATCTCTTTTCTAAGGTTTGTTATTCTGCATCTACTGCTTCCTCTGCTCGACTGACATATTTTATGGCTCCTTTCTTCACTATAAGAGGATTTTATGGTCTATGGAGATACTCAGATTGTTGTTCCACTTTCCAAGCTTGTGAGGGATGTGGCTTCTTCTCAGTTTGCTTGATATTTTGGCATCCTTCTTTGTTTCCCATCCTTTCTTAGGTGAGATTTACTGTATTTGTAGTTTCACTACTCCACCCTCTAGTGTAGGGTGGTTTTTTCATAAATATTGGTTTTCCCCTACATGAGATAATGAACTCTCCTAGTTTTTGGTTTCCCCTATGTGGGTTGGTGCCTATTTACTTTTCCCACCTTTGGAGTTTTTCAAATTTATTTTTAGGTGAAAATGTTTATTTATATTTTTTGCCCTTTCTATTTCTCGCTAGGAAGGTATTTCAAATTTTAGTTTTCCACTTCCTATATAGTTTCTTGCTTATTGGGAATTTCAAATTGTAGTTTCCCACTTCCTAAGAATTTCAAATTATAGTTTCCCGCTTCCTGGGTATTTCAAATTACAGTTTCCTACTTCCTAGACATTTCAAATTGTAGTTTTCCACTTCTTAGGTGTTTCAAATTATATTTTCCAACTTCTTGGGTGTTTTCCTACTTCCTGGGTAGTTTACCACTTCTTGTGCATTTCAAATTATAGTTTACCACTTCTTGGGTGTTTCAAATTGCAATTTCCCTCTAGACGAGTATTTCAAATTGTAGTTTCCCACTTGCTGGATGTTTTCCTCTATTCCTTATTGAAGGCTTTCATATTTCCTTCCTAAAGGTTTTCCTAATGGATTTCCTCATACCTATCCTAATGTCCATCCTTGGATTTTTCCTATTAAATTCTGATGACTTGTAATTAGGTTTTGGGTCCCTTGATAAAAACCCACTTTAATATAAATTTAACCTACCAAAAAAAAATATCATGCAATATTTTTATGCTTTTCTAAAACCTCATATTTTTTTGTAATGTGTCCTTAGATTTTTAACTTCTATCCTTAGAGAGGTAACCTCATGTTGTATTTTTTCACATTCCAACTCCTTTGCCTTTAACTTCTTAGCCATCCATTTTTCAATTTGCTTTACCTCTTCAACTTTAACTTTCAATTCAATGAGTTCTTGAGAAAAATTTACCTTTATCTTCTCATCCTCTTGGACTTGAGCCTTCAATATTGAGTTCTTATTTATAACCCTTTTCAACTCTTCAAGAGCAACAATAAGTTCCTCTTCTATGTCAACTATGGATTTCTCTTCACTATTTAAATCTTCTACAACATGAACATTTTCTTCAAGTTGTTAGGATTTCACGAAGAAACCTGCTCTGATACTAATTGAAGAACACAAGTTTATACTTAGAGGGGGGTGAACAGTATAAGATAAAATTTTACTTTTCTTTCCAAATGATAACAACAATAATATCATTATAGTAATGAAATAATACACAAATCACCATACACATAAGAGACACATATTTAACATGGTTCATACAATGTGGGCTACATCCACGGAGAAATATTGCTTATAAATTTCTCAACAAATTTCATGGGCTCCAACCCACAAGAGATACCAATCCCCTATTACAATGTTCATGGACACCAATCCATAGGAGATACCAATCCCCTCTCAAGTTTATTGACACCACTCCAATATATTATGGTTCTATGGATACCACTCTAATATGTTCTAATTTTGTGGACACCACTCCACTCTATTCTAGTTTTGTGGACACCACTCTACTCTGTTATGGTTCTATGGATACCACTCCACTTTGTTCTTGTTCTGTAGACACCACTCCACTCTGTTCTAGTTATATGGATACCACTCCACTTTGTTCTAGTTTTATGGACACAAATCCATAGGAGACACCAATCCCCTCTGATCTGATTTTGTGAACACCACTCCACATGAGACACCAATACCATTTGATCTGGTTTTGTGGACACCACTCCAAAGGAGACACCAATCCATTCTACTTTAGTCTTCTCTCAAATCTGCTCACAAATCCTGCTCAAATAAGGTCCATAACCGACTCACAAATCCTTGTCATAATTTTCCTCAAATCAGCTCTATAACTTGCTCATAAATCCTGCTCATCACTCTGCTTAACTCAGCTCCATAACCTACTCATAAATACTGCTCACATCTACTCCAAAACCTGCTCAAATCTGCTCACACAACTTGCTCAAATATTCTCTTAAATTTTCTCACAACACCTACTCAAACCTACTTACAAAACCTTACTTAAATATGCTTTAGATGCTATTCAAATCTGATCCAAACAATGCTCATCTATTCCCAAATCTTACATACAAAATAATACTCATCTATTCCCAAATCTGGCATAATTATGTCATCAAGTTCTTTACCTATTTTTCAATGTGCTTTCCTTAGCTAAAGTAATTCAGACATATTCTACCCAAAATTCTTTTATCTTCATGAACATATAGATAATGATATGCACTAACAAATACCCAATATGTTCTTCACATTCAATAAGTCTGTAGCTTTCACATGTCTCACATTTATTACATAAAAAGGTAGTTTTAGTCTAGCACTTGATAACTGACCTGGTAATTGCTAATTTTCACCTTTCCTTCAAATCAATCATAGTGCACAAATATGTCCTTTTCATCTACTCCCAAAATAAATCATGAATAATGCACATATTTGCTTCTCAAATCTGATCTATAACCCTTGCACATTTACTCCCAATTTCAAGCATAACCAATGCACAAGTTTGCTCACAAATCTGATCTATAACTTTTGCATATTTATTCTCAATTTCAATCAAAACCAATGCACAAGTTTGTTCTTAAATCTGATCCATTACTCTTGCCCATTTATTTCCAATTTCAAGCAAAAACAATGCACAACCAATAATTCCTTATGCCTCCAACCATATGACAATAAAAATATTTTCCTCAAATAAAACCACCTTGAGAAAGGAATTAAATCACCATACCTCTAAATCTGCCTCAATGATGATAGTCTTCTTTTGCATGTGCCAGTCTTGACAAAAATAATTTTCTTTTCTTTTGCCACTTCATAAATGGTTAGCATAATATTTTTTTCTTGAATAGATATAAAATCATTCACATTAAAAACCCTTATAAAAAATGTGCATAATAAAGCTTAAAAATAATAATACCTTATATCTCCCTTTTGAAACTCTCAAAATAAAGCTTTATTAATACAAAAAATAAATTATATCCCCTTTTTATAATATGCCAAATACAATATATCATTAATCACAATTACATCTTATTTTCCCTTTTTCTAACATGAAAAAATACAAATAAACTTGACCACCATACACCTTATAACTCTCTTTTCTAATTTGCAAAAATCACAATATCTTATGTTAACACCTTGACCTTTATTTTTCCTTCAAAATTAAATTTAATAAAATATTTAATACCTTTGCATAGCTCAGAATTGAACCCTTGAAATCACGAAATGCAATGCTTTGTGACTAGATGTGCTGCCACGACAAGTAAGACCAAAAGGAAGACACCCAATATATATTTGTGTCCTTGTGCTTTTATCAACAATAAAACCTCATCAAAAATAGCGTCGACCTGATTCAATCCCATGACATCCTGCCTATAAATACTCCATGTAAAGCCAACAACTAGCTGAGCTACCTTAGCAATAAAAAACAAAGGTGCTCGTAGTGATATTTATCCAAGTCTTCCTTGTTCAACAAAACTCAACAAAAAATGACATTGACCAGATTCGATCCCATGACCTCCTACCTAGTAGTGCTCCATGTAAAGCCACACTGCCATCTGGTCTATCGTAGTGAATGAAACCTTAGACACACACAATAATATTTCTCTTTGTCTATCTTTGCCTTGATTTTTTCTATTTTCTCCTGTGCGTTTTCTTCATATCGTTTGCATGCACGATGATGGATTTCCAATTGTGATTTTTTATTTCACACAAAGTTTTAATAATGTCATGTATATATATGCTTTCCATTTCCTTCTATTTCTCTTTGAAAGGTCGGCTTAATTTATTTTCAATTTATGGTGCTCTTTTGTTTATAATATTTAAATTTAGAATTTAAATAATATATATTTATCTTTTTAAAACTTTATCCCTCTCTTATGATATTTAAACTTTTTTGTTCCAAGCAACTTTTTAAACCTTTATCCTTATTTTTGTCCATGCAACTTTTAAATATTTATCCCTCTTATAATATTCTCTTTATAATATTTAAATATGATATTTAAATATTATAATCCTTTGCTTGAAAAATATTTTCCTTTGCTTTAAGATATACCTTACCTTGAATAATAATCCATTGTTTGCTATTCACAGTATTCCATTCTTGACACAATTGATATATTGTCCAACCTTTTAAACTTCACACCCTTGAAGAATATTTTTGCCTTGAATACCATGCACCCTTTGACATCAATGACAACTCAATATTTCCAACACATATGCATCATGTTACATGTCACCTATGCTTTCCATATCAAAATAAATATTAGTCAACATGGATTATGAAGGAAAAGGCTTAGGTCATTTTGAATAAGGTATAAAAAAGCCTTTAGAGGTTGAACCCTCGCTAGGATGATGTGGGATTGGATACATCCCCAACAAAAATGAATGATCACCTTTATTAAAAGAATATGATGAAGATAATTACACTAAGTCTTTACACGGTTCCTAATGGGATGATGAAGATGAGAAATATCTATGGTCACTTCTCAATGAAACACCTCACAAAACCATACATTTTTATAGCATCAACATGCTAATAATTTTTCATTTTGATTCCATATCAAATCAAAAGAAGAGCAACATACAAGAATCTAATGACCAAGATCACATTGAAGAATCTCTTAAGTATATATTCAATTTGGATTTTGCACAACTACCTGAATAAGAAAAATCATTATTAGATGCACAAGAGCTAAAAAATCAGGGATATTAGTTTTCCCTCCTCACTTTGAGGATGAATCACAAACCTTAATTAAAAAAATAATAGACATCAACATTGGCACCAAACAAAAATCCCCGAGTCCTTAAACTAGGAAATTTGCTATGCCAAGATGAGCAAACTGAATATATGAACCTCTTAAATGAATTGCATGATATCTTTGCTTGGATATATGACATGCTTGATCTTGAAACCTCACTAGTAGTTCACCACCTTGTTGTGAATCTATACACCAATCCAATGAAATAAAAATTGAGGAAAATGCATCCCAAAATTGCTCTTTTAGTTAAGGATGAACTCCAAAAACTATTAGATGTGGGCTTCATAAAATCCATAGAATATTCAGATTGGTTCCTCAACATCATCCCTATTTCTAATAAAGAAGGATCCATAAATTTATATAATTTAAAGACATAAATAACACATGTCCCAAATATGACTTCCCTCTACCAAACATAGACATGATAGTAGACTTCATTGCAGGATCCAAAATGTTATATTTGATGGATGGCATTTTAGGTTACAATAAATTAAAGACTGCTCCTAAAAATCATTCCAAAATGGCCTTCACCAGGGTTATGTATAAGGGGTCGAACCCAAAATTTAATTATAAAAAAAAATTTGAATCAATTTTGAAATCTAGGAAAATCTTGGCCAAATTCATGTAGAAGACATGGTGAATTACCTTTATTTTTCACAAAAAATTATAAAATAGTGATAAATTTCTACTCTAGTTATAAAACAATTTATGTAAGGCCTAAATGCAGATCGGGTGCAAAACAGGACCCGATCGTAAATCGGTTGAAAAACAAGGCCTGGATGTGGATTGGGTGCAAAACAAGGCCTGCCTATAAATCAATTGTAAAATAGGGTTCGGTAATAAACTAGTTATAAAACAGGGTTTGAAAATAAATTGGTTGTAAAATAGGTTCCAGATGTGGATCGGGTGCAAAACAATGCCCAACCATAAATTGGTTGCAAAACAGGGTCCAATAAAAAATCGACTACAAAATAGGGTTCAATCATAGATAAGTTGCAAAATAAGATCCGATCGTAAATCATTAACCAACCACAAACCGATTACAAAATAATGTTCCTCCATAGAATAATTGCAAAATAGTGTCTAATCATAGACTGGTTGCAAAACAGGATCCAACCATAAATCGATTGCAAAATGTAATCTAGATGTGCATCGGGTGCAAAAAAGGTTTAGATATGGGCTAGGTGTGAAGCAAATCTAGATGTAGATTGGATACAAAACTGTATCTATATTCAAGTTGGGTGCACTAGGGTTTACACTACCACATGTCATATGGCTGACCATTGCCACGTGTCCACCCTAGTCAATTCTATCTATAAAAAGGCATCGACAATTAGTTTTTAGGTTTTTTTTTCTACACTAGATCAGAGCAAACCCTTCCCTTCCCAAGGGACAATTACCCCACACCTTTCTATAGTGAAGTTTCCCCTACTTTGAAAAATTCTAGCAATAGCCACCACTTCCACAACCTCTCAAAAAATTATATTCAAAAACCAAAATTGCCCTAGAATTTTAGACCTATTCACCACCCCTAGTTACGAACTTTCATGGGTCATTGATGTAGCTTTACAGGGTTTGATTTCCATACCCTATTTTAGGATAAATACATATCTTCTATACAATATCATTGATTGCTATGACAATGATCTTGCAACGGTATCTCATAATATAAAATAGAAAATTGTATTTTACCATCAAACCCACTGATATCTAGAGATTGATAGGTCTTCCCCACAAGGATTTTTCTCCTATTTCACTAAATTTTGTGCTTTCTACCAATGATAAATCTTACATAGATATCATCTACCATATATCTTCAAAATTGTTGTTAGGTATAATTCTTGTCACTTCATTTTCTTAAAGTTAAAGTTAACAATTTCAAATTTGTGATTTATCATCTTTTTTTTTTTTTTTTACAACTTCTATGGCTAAGTCCAAAAGATGGTTAACGAATACCTCTGTTACAAACCCATATTTCAAGGCAATTCTTGAGTTCTCCCAAGAAAAATTGTTTTTGAATGGAAGAACAGATATTCCATTATGGACATTGGCCTATATGGTTCGTTGTATTCACCACCAAAAAATTGACTAGTGTACATATATTTTGGATCGCATGAGAATAGAGTTCCATACTATTCAAACAAAATCAAGGAGCATGATGGCCATAGTAAATTATTCATAATTTCTAGGATTCTAGTGTACTAAATGTAATGCACCCAATCCTACAAAGCATTGCCATGACACCCCAAGAATTTAAGGTAATTACTTCATTTTCACTATCAAATAATTATTTATATGTTAGAATGTTTTCATATTTTAAATTTTTATTTGCACCTAAATGTAGGGTAAGGCATCCAACACACAAATAAAATAGGATGCTACTATTAGGGGTCACATGCTAGAGACCAGTGGTGATTAAAAAGACACACGGTCTAAAGCATCACCAATACAGAGGTATCCTAAAAAGTTGATGTCAACTCATTCTCCTTTAGTATTTTATCCACAAGTGCCTACACATATTGTGCAATGTAAATCTAGTGAGACCACACCAATGATAGGTAATTTTATTACATCGAGTTTTTGGATTCATTTCCATTACTGCTTAGTTGGAATTATAATATTTTTTTTCTTTTTTCATATGTTTGCAGTATTACACCCAACCCCCCTGCACCTACATCGGGTTTCCTTCATAGACTAGAGAGAAGCAACAAATCTTATCATTTGGTAAGTGTTTTTTTAATAATATGTATTAATTTTATCCACTTTTATTTTATTTAACAAGATCTTATTATAGTGTATTTTGGTGCCTCTTTGCTATTTACTCAAAGAAGATAGCAAATGATGTCACCACCACCACCACCTCTAGCATGAAAACAATTAATGAGAGGTAAAATAGGTGGAAAATAACTTATTGGAGTGAGATCGCGGGGGGCACCAACCCAGACAACATCTACATTTCTAAAAATGTCATTTTCAATAGGTTGTTCATTGTAAGAGATGGATTGAATTAAATCCCATGGTGATCTAATCAATTTTCAAGAGATATAGATGGTTTATATTGACCAAGATAAGAAAATATTAAGCATTTATAGCAAGCAAGGGTCAATTCAACCCTATTTATTATTATATTTTCAAATTAAGAAGGCAATTAAAAGAGGTGGAATGTTGTATGTGGTGAAAATAAATGAAAAATAATTCCTCGTATCCCTTGGGGGCTAGGACATTCAATTCCACAGGGCCCATCCCATTTGGGTATACCCCTCAGGCTAGTCAGGGTGGTTTTTGTGTATCCGACATAGGGGGACACAAAGACTGTGTGATGCAAAAGGGGGACACAAATACTATGTTTTAAATTCCCTATTGATAAGCATAGCTCTCAAATTTATGAGGGGTCATGGTTGGGAGGAGACTGCTCAATCCTAATGCATTGGTCATAGGGATTTCTCACACTTTCCTAAAATTTTATTGGTCTATCTTTGTAGTGCAAGTGGAGAAGGCAACCCTGACCCTATTGAATACGAGGTCCATGGTTCGAACCTCTATGATGTAAAGGGGTACACAAAAGTTGTGTGTTAAATTCCTTATTGATAAGCATAGCTCTCGACTTTACGAGGGGTCATGGTTGGAAGGAGACTACTCAACCTTGTACATTGATCGTATGGGTTTCTCACACTAACCTAAAATTTTCATAGTTCACTTTGTAGCACAAGTGGAGAAGGTGAGCCTATCCTTCTTTAACAAGAGGTCCATAGTTTGAACCTCTAGATGCAAATGGGGACACAAAGGTTATGTGTTAAATTCCCTATTGATAATCATAGCTCTCAACTTTATGAGAGGTCATGGGTTGGAGGAGACTTATCAGCCCTGAACATTGGTCATAAGGGTTTCTCACACTAACCTAAAATTTTAATTCACACCAAGTACCTTACTGGTAAATTCCCTCAATCCTCAAAAGGAGGTTCAGGGTTTAAGCCTAGCGGCCTACATTGGATACACAAAAAACCCCTCTAGCTAGCCTAAGGGGTATACCTATATGGGATAGGCCCTGTGGAATGAAAATTCCTCTCCCCTAGGGGATACGAGGAATGATTTTCCTTAATTAAGTTTTCTTCTACACTAAGTACCATACTGGCAAATTCACTCAATCCTTAGACAGAGATCCAGGGTTCAATCCTAGTGGCCTACATCGGATACAAAAAAAAACCCCTCATCTGGCTTGAGAAGTATACCCATATGGGACAGGCCCTGTGGAACAGAAAGTCTTGGCCCCTAGGGGATACGGGGAATTATTTTCCTTAACATAAGGTTTAATGGGCTTGGAGGAGCCCCAATTGTTTCCAGTTGATTGTTCTTATGGTTCATATTTGGTGATTCATGATTTTGGTATATTATTTTCATATAATATGCTTACTAGGATGGTCATTCGCTACTTTTTATAGTATTGGAGAGTCCTTGATTTTCATAGTTGAGTTATTCTTGTGGATGGTGATTTGGGGCTCATGTCTAGGGGTTTCTAATGGATTTTTTATCTTCCCTTTTTGGTCTTGGAGGGGACCATGTGCTACTTTGTGTTGTAGAAGGGTTTCATGGATTTTCCTCTCATGGTAGGGTTAGGATTTCTTGTAGATCTACGAGTACTTTGTCGATAGTCCTACCTACAACTATTTATGGTCTGGGTAGGTGACCATTTGTTTGGTACAATGGAGAGCTTATTGACATTGTGTTGTGTTTTATATTCTTCTTGTTTTGGGGGTTTCTTCTTTACTAGGGTTTTTTTCTGGCCATGCTTTACCTTTTTTTGCTGAGAGATCGTATGGCCTATTATGAACTCCTTCAAATGCTCTATATTTATGCCTGTGGATGACCCTACATGGACCATATTTGTAGATATGCTTAGTTTTGGTGTTCTAGAATTAGATCTAATATTAATCTAGGCCTCATCCCACATGTAGATGAATCTAGCATTACATTGTTTCTATAGGACAATAAAGTTGAAGGATTGCACATATAGAAGGAAATCAAATAGGTGGCTATCCAACCAATTCTTTATTATCTAGTAGTCAACATTGGCAACCTGTTAGAGGTAAATCACCCTTCCATATGTATTCCATACAAAATCATGTGGTTGTAATACGTCAAATAAAAGTTAAAGCATGCACATCAAATGAGCCACATGGATAAGAGAAAAATTATATTCCAGGAAGGAAAAAAAGATAACATATGAGCCTTTGGATCTACATATTTTGGAAAATAAATAATTTTGGTGCTAATATTTATGGCCAAGCTCTTCTTCAAAATGAATTTAATCCACACAAGAAAACTGTACAAGTGTCTTTATAAAATTATTCTATGAATCTACCCTTCTAAAGGAAATCTATTATACTCAACCTTATTATATTATATCTCTTTTTTTTTGGTTGAGTTAATATGAAGTATAATGTGGCACAAATGGGGTCACACTTCTTGGAGGCACAATAGGGGCCTCCCTCATGATTTGAACTTGAGTATCCTAGATAGCAGTTCAATGACATACCACTAGGTTGTCCTTACGAGACACTTATTATTATATATTTTTGCAACTATCTCTAATCAACTAGGTATCCCTTGAAAGAGGACCTTGCCAAAATATAGGGATAATAAACAACTATATTAATTTAGCCTATAGCCATATTCAAAAAGTGCTAGGAGATGAGCATTTTAAAAAGCATACCCTAATACATTATTCTTTTCGATAAACAATGCATAATTTCAAGATATGCCAATTACTTTCCACAAAGAGAGAGATGTAATTTTTTTTGAGTTTATATTTAATCCCAAAGATCTAATGAAGTATCAATTAAACCAAGGCTTTGATTTTTAAGGTTCTTAATTTTCAAAAATACAAGAAGCAGTTTTGTGATTGTTCATGATTTATTATGTTGAATTTAAAGGACATGAAGATCATAACAATTGAAAAAATTACCTATGATGATTGTGCCCTACCTTCCATACTTAACCTAAAAATTCAACCAAAGTGAAATTAGTACATAAAAATTATAAGAATGTTTTTTTTTCTTAGCAAAAAACCCCTTACGGGGCCGCATTGGTCCAAGAGACCACGAACAGGGGGTTCTACACCATCAAAGTCACCCGGGGGTTGCACCCGGACCTACCCGCACCAACATTATCAATTGGATTTTGGGTACCCAATTCAAATTTTTGATATGGTAGAGATTCGAACCTGGGACCTCCCTTGGAGGATTGTCGTCTCCTCTCCAACTCACCTACAACACCTAGGTAAGAATTTGGGTTGATCAAGAAAAACTATATTACAATAAAATATTGAAAGTAATATAAATTACATTGAGAGGAAATTACCCCCAAGTGAGCATCTTACATGTCGGGGTCTTATTTATTACATGTTACTTTGCATGCAACATAATGGTAATAATTGGTAAAACATTGATGCAAGTGATCACAAATGGAAGATACAAGAGCATTGTGCATAGAGCAATAATAAACAAAGGCAAAACTAGACTCTCTATTTCCATATTTTACAGTCTAGGATTTGAAGAAGAGATCAGTCTTGCCCTACAATTGATTTATGAAACTTGTCCTTACCTGTTCAAAAAAATTATTCATGAAGATCACATCAAGTACTACATGTCCTGCAAAGTTGAAGGTAAAGGAACTCTATATATGCAAGTACAGATAGTGACATCCAGTAAGAAGTGGGTAAAAAACATAGAACAATGTTAGTATCACAACATATATACATCTATTATATCATATTAGTATTCACTGATATAAATATATTCATGTGAATATTGATTGTGCTTGCATATATCAAGAATAATATTGTGATATCAAATTTGGAGTGATATTCGAAACTTTGAATTAGTTTGAGATATATTTTGCACTATGAATGGGTAAATTTCTATAATTATGCATTGGTGATATAATCTAGATCCTACCAATATCTTGAACCATCTATAACTTAAAATTGTTGGTGCAAAGAAACATTAACTAATTATATTGATCTTAAAAAAAAACAATCTAAAAATCAAAGTCATGAAAGATGGTATTATGGTGGCATAATTATATTATCCTATCAACTTACTCAACAAAATGGTGTTGTTAGGTTGAAAATCAACTTAATAAAAAGAGATATAATTTACCTTTTCTTGAAAAAAATCTATTAATGGTGCAATCCTATGGATGGAACTGCAATGCATGGATACTATTTAAGCTTTGTTGTAATACCACTATGTGTGATGATGTAATATGGGTGGGGCCTATTTCAATCCCATTAAACAATTAAAAAAATACATAGAGATAGGGAAATACAACTTGACCTTGTGGACATCCTTTGCATTTATGATGAAAATAGTACACACACTAAAGAAATAAAGAAAAAATAATAGTGACATCCTTAAATTATCAAAGTTGGTCAATGGAACCAAAGGAAAAACAAGTTGCAATACATGGTCAACTGTGATAAAAAGAGTTCTAATAAACCATAATAAAGTATTTAATTATAAAACTAGAAATCAATAATACCAATTAGGTGGGAAAGAAGAAGGAGAAAAACACAAAAAAAAAAGCATAGACAAGTCATTGGAGGAACAAAACCCAAACAATTAATTCCTAGTCAAGTCATTATATGCAAAAACCATATAGTACCTTAACTGTGGAAGTACCTTGAGTTTAAGATGAAAATAGTATCCCAACCCAAAGAAATAAAATAATAATAATAATATCCTTAAATAACCAAATTATGTCAATAGAACCACACAATAACAAGTTGCAATACCTAATAAAAATCATGAACATGGATCTCAACAAGCTAAAATAAAGCATTTAAAGCCAAAACTAGGAGGTTGATGGAGAACAAGGCTATATTATGCATAATGTTACATTCAAAAAAATGAATGAGTAAAAGAAAATCAGAATTAGCTATTGTACATTTTGAACAACAATTAACACCAAGATAGGGTTTTAGCCCATTTACAAACATATACTGAAGAATTCAATTTATTTATATTCTAAAACTTGAAACTTGTGATGCATAGATAATGAATGATGAAACTACGATAATGCAGTACCACTTGCAGATATCTTCACTTTCATTTTATTTTAGTGTATGGATGATGAGTTTTTGCATGTGAAACTTATTAAAGGTTTGAGATTATGCAAATAAAATACATTAGGGACACATTATTCATATCTAATGCTAGAAAATTCATATTTCAAGTGTAATTCTTATTTACAAATATAGGTGAATGGACAACTCAAGCCCTCCATATAATGGGTATATGTCTAAACACCCCTACCCACCCCAACCATTAGAGATGAGACGAGAGGGTATCTTGAGAATTATGTCAGATACATAAATATCCATCTATACAAATCAAATATTGTTTCTAAGAACTAGGACTAAGAGTAAAAATAAAACATTAATTTCATAACTATCATACATCAACACAATAAACCTCCATTTTAACATATTATAATAGGTATGCATGATTAGACTCGTAATCCTATGCCCTGTCAACACTTGTATTCTCTCTCATTTTTTTTACCAAATTACCTTCCTGTATCTGACTGGCCAACCTCATGATCAGGATACCTACTCACATCACTCCTAGCTTGTCTTCCCATTAATTATCTACTAGAATTTTCTAAAAATAGAACAAAAAATGTCTAACAACACTCGTTAATTATTTCTATTAATTATAACTACTTTTGAAGTACAATAATCAAGCTTCCAACCATGTACCCTCACATTATTCATGAATACATTGAATGTAAGTTTAAATGAAATGAAAATAATAGTTATATGGATAGACCACTAAGGGATAAGTAAATAGAGAAAATGAAATCTCTTTTGTAATCATTGATGTCAAATGTTAATTCAAAGTATCATACAATATTTCTATGACATGGCATAATTCAAAGTATCCTTCATTGTGTCCATATCATCATTATTTCTAAACAATAGTATTTCCTCTTTATCGATGATGTGCACATTGACTTTGTAATAACCTTAACCCAAACGTTGACCATGTACAAGGTTTTTAGGGTCAGTACTGATCACTATGGATTTTACCACTATGTTATCTTGATGGATTTGAGTCAAGTAGCATTCTCTTTTCTTAGTTTGAGTGGTCGATGCCATTTTCAGTCCCTATATAGAAAATAAAAAACCCAAATAAAGTCACTGCACAATGTACAATACAAACTAAGTCAACTATATTATATTTGAAATAATAGTTGTACCATTGATGACTCTAGCCTAGAAGGTATTGAGTAGTTACCTATGTTGAGCAAGGTGTAACAACAATATTGTCATTGTTGACAACACAGTCAGATATATCTGTTGATGCAGTGGACAAGAAGTTCAAAAGCTATTCAGATGTAGAAGACAGGAGTTCAAAGGTTATTCAGAGTATGTATAGTGATTTTCCAAGAAGACCGAAGTGGCCCATATGCAAAAGATCAAAGAAAAAATACAAGTAAGAAAAGTGTCGTGATATCGTGACATATACAGTAGGCAAGAAAAACTGTCATGATTTCACGACATGTTGGAAGAGAGAGAAAAAATAAGAAAAACTGTCACAATTTCGTGACATGTTGGAAGAGAGAGAAAAAGCAAGAAAAACTATCGTGATTTCGTGACATGTTGGAAGAGAAAAACACAATTGGAAAAACTATCGCGATTTCACGACATGTTGGAAGAGAGAGAAAAAACAAGAAAAATTGTCGTGATTTCGTGACATGTTGGAAGAGAAAAATTCAAGTGGAAAAACTGTCGCGATTTCGTGACATGTTGGAAGAGAAAGAGAAAGTAGGAAAAAGTGTCTCGATTTCCGACAAGTTCAAAGAAAGAGAACAAGTAAGAAAAGTGTCGCGATTTCGTGACATGTTGCATTTTTGCAACTAAAATAGGAGAGAGAAAGTAAGTTTGAAAAGTGTCACGATATCGCGACATGTCGCATTTTCATGACAAAAGAAAGAGAGAAGCGTACGGAAGCAGAACTATCATGATTTTGCGACAAAAGCAAAAAGCAAGACTTCGGAAGCAGAAGTGTCACGATTTCGCAACAAAAGCAAAGAAGTAAAGTATGGAAGCAGAAGTGTCATGATTTCATGACAAAAGTAGAGAAGAAGACTTCGAAGGCAGAAGTGTCATGATTTCATGATAAAATTAGAAGTGTCACGATTTCGTGACAAAAGCAAAGAAGTAAAGTACATAAGCAAAAGTGTCATGATTTCGCGACAAAAGCAAAGAAGACGACTTCGAAGGCATAAGTGTCATGATTTTGTGACAAAAGCAAAGAATCTAAGTACGAAAGTAGAAGTGTCATGATTTCATGACAAAAGCTAAGTTAAATACTACGGAGGCAGAAGTGTCGTGATATCATGACAAAAGAAAAGTCGAAGTCTATGGAAGTAGAAGTGTTGCGATATCACGATAAAAGAAAAGATGAAGTATACGAAGACATAAATGTTGTGATATCACGACAAAAGAAAAGATAAAGTCTACGAAGGTAGAAATGTCACAATATCATGACAAAATAATAGAGAAAACGTATGGAGGTGAAAGTGTCGCAATATTGTGACATGTATTTTCGTGACAACAGCAACAAAAGAAGCTATAGAGGCAGAAATGTCACGATTTCACGACAGGTCATATGCGCAAGTCAAGAAGGAGAACCCGACTAAAATGAGAAGTATGACAATGGACCGAAATCACTATGACATTTACAGGGGTAGTTACAAAGTGATTTCATACTGCTAAAATATGAAGAGTGATCAAAAGTCAGTATGGCGTTTATAGGTTCTGTCAAGAATGAAATCATCAAGCGATGGATAAACCGAACATCTTCTTGAGTTGAAATCGATGAAGATCGATGAAAGTCGACTAAAATTAGGGTTTACAGTTGTTATGAAAGCCAACCAAGATTAGGATTTATGGCCGACTAAGATTAGGATTTTCATCATAAAAAATATTGTTACAAAAGGAGGGTTGTTTGAAGAATTGATAAGATGGTCGAATGTGTGTGAAATATGGTCGTTGTGCACAGAGAGCAAGTCATGTCGAATCGTGCTAAGTGCAAAATTTGCAAAAATAGAATAGTGCACAAAATGGAGAAGATGATCATGAAGTTTGACTGTAATGAAGCAGAGTGTGCCAAGTGATTGCACAAAGAGAGCATAGTGCACAGATAACGCAAAGGTGAAGAAGACCAGTCAGGGTCTTACAAAAGCAAAGGTATCTTACTGTCAAACTTATAGATTCAAATTGAAGTCTAGGTTGTAGCTTGGAATCAGGGGTTGGTGCTCCTTTCTGTTGGTGTAGATAAATAATATGTTTAAATCATGAGGATACAAAAGCAAAAAGGAAAGCGAATATGTGAAATGCAAATGAAGAACCGGACTCAACGCTAAATCCTAGAAACTTGAAAGTGCATGAAAAGAGGGAAAAGCACAAGCAAATCGAAATGAAACAAATAGGAATAAAGAAGACAGCCCTTTTTATTAATGTGTTTCAAACTCGGTTACAATATGCATCCTCCCCTTCCAAGGGCTAGGAGCATTTAAGCATGAGCTCTTGTTACATCCATGGGCGCATTTCCTTCTTCCGCGTGCCCACATGTAAAATGGGCGAACCAAAACGTCACCGCCACTTGGAATGATGAGTCTTGACTCCTCGCTGCTCCTTCGATGTCTAAAACCTATGTTCAAAGGAACAAGAAATGGTCAGTAGCACCTGCGGATGAAACAAAGCATGTAATCCCCAAGCCTATGATAAGTAAATAAGAAAAATAAATTAAACTATGACTAAAATATATCCAAATGCTATGAAAATTTGACAGGGGCATCAGGATATCATTAGGAAGGTTCTGCAAAAAGAATAGTCAAAAAATTCCTCACCAATTTGAATTCGCTTTGGGGCAAGACGAATTCACCTACAACAAAATGCCAAATAGATACTATCCCAATGTCCTACCTCTGGAGCTCCAAAAGACCTACAAACATGGGATTAGCTAATTGGGGGAATTTTGGGAAGACCCAGATGGTCATATTTTCCCATTTGGCCTCCATCAATGGGAATTTGATAATGCTACCTGTAGGTTAGTAAAAGTGAACAAAGCTAGAAATATGATCAAAATTGCTCAAAAGGAGACGAAATTCAAATGACAACCTATTTAAAAATCATAGAATTGAATGCAAAAATGAAAGAAAGCAAATCTACCATTGAATTCCCATCACTCTGAAAGGGTGCAATTAGGATTGTGGCAATGTGGGAGGGGGCGCCCATGGGGCAGGCCACCTGCCGTTTGAGGCTTGATTTCGACACCAATCCACTTGGGATGGGTTCAAAACATCTTGTGTGGTATTGTCGACAAATTTGGTGGGATATTATGGCCAAATGTCAGGTTTTGGAATTGAGATTTTTCCTCCCAATAGTCACCCAATGACCTCCCTCCTAAAGGAGATCAAAGATGTGAAAGGCGTAAATCCAAAAGGTATGAGATGTGTAAATAAAATGACAACACTTCATTGCTCTAAAATGCTACTTCTCTCCATATTTTGGGGTGAGGAAACTCACCAATTTATAGACCTGAAGGTCTCTTGAAATGGGCATGCAGAGGCACCACTTGGCAATCATGCCTCCCTAGGGGGAAGGAGATTCCTCCCTGAATAGGGACTTCATGACTGACCTTACAAATGCCTCTAACGCTTGAAAATGCTCACCAATACTCCCATGATATGAAGGAAGTGTTGGGTGGTGGACTTGAGCTACCATTTGTCAAGATTTGAATTTTTTCCCATCAAACCTACAATTCGCCCCACCCCAGAGCGACTTCAGAATTCATCTCTGGGTGGGGTAAATCCCATTTTGAATTCGTCCCTGGGTGGGACAGATACTGAGCAAAGTGCCTGAATGTGCCAAATTGATCTTTGACCTTTCAAAACTGCTGTGAGAGTGGTTAGGACCACTGTTTGACCTCTAGGGGCTGCCCTTGGGGCTGTGTGTGTCAATGTGATTAGTGTTTGCAGTCACATAATCAGATTGGTGTTGTTTTGGTGTCTACAAATGCCCCTTTTTGGGATGCACTGTGCATGGCACATCGCCGAGCAAAAATATATAACCAAAGCATTAATGATTAGGGTTTCTTAGTAACCTAACCAACTTTTGATGCCCCAAGTATGGAAAGGGCATGCATTCTTGAATCCTTGCTTCTAACGAGTGAAGGAACTCAATTCAAGTGTTAACATTTTTTGATGAGGTGTTACTTGATCTTGGACATTGATCGGTCATGAATAGGCAAAGGGCGCAACCTTTTGTCTGTGAGAACCTTGAGTTCATGATTCACAAAATGCCAAGTGATTTGATCAGATTGTGATTATTGCTTTTTTACTGCCCCAAGCAGGAGTGCAATTGTCTTTATCAATGATTCTTTGAATGCATGCCATTTTCCTTAACTAGGTGTGTGTTTGTTGATTGGTGACTAAGTGTGACTACCCCCTCAAGTGACGAATCAATAAGGGAATGACCTTCATGAGAAAATTGACAAGTTGCTTGACCCAATATGACTTGTGCAAGGGTGCCCTTAGATGTTTTAGCGTTAAGTGTGCATAGTTTTTCAACATTTAGACCTATTTTTGGTGGGTGGTAACCCTTTTTGCAATGCTTTTTGGAGCTAAAAATTGGCAAAAATTCGTCCTCCCATGGAGTGGTCCGGCTATGGTAGCCTTCTTAGGGAGTAGGATAGTGACCATTTGTAACCCCAACATCTATTTTGCATGCCCGGGATGTCAAGTGCAACAACACTCTCATCGGGAAAGTTTATTAGCTATTTTAGTGCATTTTTGTTCAATTTTTGCTATTTTTTGAAATTTTTGCCTTGAATTCATCCCAGGGTGGGACAAATACTAGCTTAGTATTCATCCCAGGGTGGGACGAGCACTAACCAGAGTGCTCATTTTAGGGAGGAATGAATATAATCTCAAAAGGCCTATTTAAAGGTCAAAACTAGGGTTTGGGCTCATTTGCATCTGAATTTTCTTGCGATTTGGAGATCTGGGGAGGAGGAGGTTAATTCTACAAAGCAAAGCACTACCAAATTTCTCCTGACATCATGAGTGCACAAACCGGATCGAGCGATGGAGCCAAAGTGAGACCAATAGTGTTATTGTTTTTGTTATATGTTTTAAAACTGCAAGTGTTTTGTTTAATTTTCTTTGTGATGATGTTTTCAAAAATTTAAAATCTAAACCCTAAAACTAAGCTGAACACAACCAAGACTTAGTTTACAACTGAATGAAAAACATAGTTAAAACCTAGGTAAAGAGTTGTGATGTTGCTTTTAACTAAAACCCTAGGATAAACGGAACGTAAAACCCTAGTTCTTAGGTTGAGCTGGTCAGTTTTAAAATGTAGGTTAAAAGCCTAGGTTTAAAACTGTTATTTTAATTTTATGTTGTTCGTGTAGACTTTTTAAACTTAAAATACAAAGAACCTAAAACTGACAAATAGGACTGACAAATTATTGTGTTTTTGTTAATTAATCAGTTTAGAGTTTAAAAAAAACCTAGGACTGACAAATTAATTTTTTATTTGAATTTTTTTTTTTTAATTTATCAGTTAGGATTAGAAACCCTAGGACTGACAAATTAATTTTTGAATTTTTTTGTTTTGTTTTTTAAAATTTATCAGTTAGTATTAGAAACCCTAGGACTGACAAATTAATTTTTGTTTTGTTTTTAAATTTATCAGTTAGGATTAGAAACCCTAGGACTGACAAATTAATTTTTGAATTTTTTTGTTTTGTTTTTAAATTTATCAGTTAGGATTAGAAACCCTAGGACTGACAAATTAATTTTTGTTTTTGAATTTTTGTTTTGTTTTTAAATTTATCAGTTAGGATTAGAAACCCTAGGACTGACAAATTAATTTTTGTTTTTGAATTTTTGTTTTGGTTGTACATTGGTAGACAATGTTGTATATTCATGTTATTGCTGTACAATTTTTTTTCTATGATTTTAATGTTTTTGTGTTGTTTTCTTTTGCAGGTTGTTAAGAGCCGATACCGTGTACCTATTGCTTTTGCAGAAGCGCAGGGGCACTAACTGTGGCTGACTAGGAGTGGATTGATGCCATTGGGCTCAAGCAGGTGGCTCGATTGGAGCCTATGGTTGGGGATTAGGCTTATCTGACGGCCCTGATAAATCTATGGGATCCCCAGACCAAAACCTTTCATCTCCCAATAGGGGAGATGATCGTGACCTTGGAGGATGTCTATCAAATTCTACGGATTCTGATAGATGGACTACCGATCAGGATGTCATCGTGTGATCAATGGACAGCTATATTGATGCGATGCTTTAAGCATGGGGAGGAACTAGGTGTGGAGGATCCATTGGAGAGGACAGAGGGCGACTACCAGATTGGCAATATTTTGGTCCGATGGTGGCTGGAGAGGGGGGTGTTGGGAGTGAGGCATGCATTCCTTATGGGCCTCATTTCCAACATGTTTCTACCTGACTCGTTAGGTGTGAGGTTCCCGTGGAACCTGCTGGATTTGGTTTGGCTGTTGGTAGAGTGTCCGACAGAGGCACCACTAATCATGAGGTGGGGACAGACGCTGTTGCATAGCTCTATGGTGAGTTGTACAAGGTCTGTTGCTAAAAGCAGAAGGGGATTAGTTGTAGCTACCTATTGCAGAGCTGGTCTTGGCAGCACATAGCGATGGAGAGGCCAATCGAGTTACCGTGGGTGACTTAGGCAGAGATGGAGGATAGGGAGATAGGCTATGCAGTTTTGTGGTGATAGTATGGGGAGCAGGTATAGAGTCGACGGTGGGCAGGTGCCATAGGGGACTATGTCGATGCCCTCACTTGGCTTACTCTAAGGGAGGTGCTCTGGCACCCCTATCGAGACTGTCCATCCTAGTCAAAGGCTGGAGAGTGGCTTCGATGGGTACGTAGAGAGCGATGGCTGATTAGGTGGCATGGGACCATGCATGAGTTCTTCCCCTATAGTAGGGTGACACAATAGTTTGGGGTGTGCCAAGGGTTTCCTGGTGATCCCCTGGTCTATTGACATTGGGGGGATGAGAGAACTTTGGACCAATTGATCATCATGCCACTGGGCGAGGATTCAAATGCGATGATCAACATCCCAGACATGGATTACATCGAGACTACCGTAGAGTACGACCAATGGTGGGTACTATGGTGATTGCAGGGAGAGGGGCCACTAGGAGGTGCAAAGGCAATAGCAGTGGGCGGGGAGGGTGCCGAGGCACCAGGAGATGATTGGGGAGCTCCCTAGGAGGATGTAGACATGGTGGAGGTGGAGGATGAGGATGTGGATTTGGGGGTTCTGGATTAGCCGGAGATGCAGGACATCACGAAGTAGTGGGAGCCCGAGCAGGCTATTGTTCCAAAGATGCCCATGCCTCAGGTAGATGCAAAGGACATGGAGTCCGGGTTACACATTGAGAATGCACGATTGGAGGGGCTGTTGTGGAGGCATGATGAGGAGTTAGGGGATGCGCTGTAGGAGAGGGATCTTCTACGGATGCAGCTGGTAGAGCAAGAGAATGCATTGGCTTCTTACCACTGATAGGGTGGAGATACTGATGCTACATGGGAGAGGGATCTCCTACGGATGTAGCTGACAGAGAGGGATAGGGCTTTGGCACGGTGCGAGGAGAACTTGGCGATGTATCACCAACGGGAGATGGACTCGGTGCGATAATAGTTAGAGCTGGAGGCAAAGATTATTTGCCTTGGTGGGTGGGTCCCTACATTCAGCGTAGGTAGATTGTCATGCCACTCGAGAGGGATTGAGATAGAGCAGTCAGCACCCTCTCAATGCAGGTGACTGGATGAGGGGAAGCGAGTAGGCATGATGTGAGGGCTAGCAACAACTGCCCTGAGGGGTCTCATAGGACCCACACCACGGTGGGTAGTTTCCATCACACTGATCCTACGTGATCATGGTGGCCGATGCCCTGGACTTGGGGGTTTTTGATCTTTTAGATTGTGCGAGGTCAGATGATCGGTTATTGTAGCCTGCGGGCATTTTTGATGATATATATAGATGACTTTATTTTGTTTATGCGAGTGATGATTTGATTTTATGCATGATGAGTGATGAGTATGGATGTATTCTTGTTAATTTATTTTTATGGATGCATATGTTATGATGAATGCAAATGTTTTTTATTTATATGTGATATGCAAAATGGAACGGATGAATTGAATTTGTGTTGTTTGGCAAGAGCACCATAGACTATTTAGGACTTTGTGATTTTTTTTTTTGGGTGATTGTTGTGGTAAATGACTTTTCATGTATACATGTGGTTTTTGTATTTGCTGATGGTAATGTGAGGATGAAAAGTAGCGCAGTTGGTTTAGAAATGTAGCTAAGGTTTTTTGAGACTCAGACAGTTTTAACTCACTAGCCATGACTGTACTTTATCTTACAAGACTTTTGAACAAGGTATGAATCGGACTTGTGTTTGACCAAGCTATTTCACATCCTTGTGTGTGCAATTGAGTTCATTTATGTGGTATTTGTCAGGATACCACAAGTGCCAGATAGGCTGCAAACAAAACCTATACTGAGGATCACCTAATTAGCTCCACTAACTCCTTTTTTGTATTTAGTTAGATTAATCTATAGTGCTATCTAGGGTACCATAAGCTAGCTCATACACATGCAAACATTGATCTGTACATAAGTTAATGTGACAGATATATCATCATGCGAGAGGTTTACCACCAGTGACCGATAGGCTATCCACAAAATCGGTACTAAGGTTTGCCTCATGACCTATCAGAATGCTGAGAGTTCTAGGGATTCAAGTTTGACTCCCTTATTTTCTTCAATTGTATTTGGATACTTGCTCGGTTGTAGTGATAAAAATCACTATTTATTTTTATATATTTTACTTTTGAGCAAGCGATTTGGATTTTGAGTGATAAGAATCACTATTGTATGTGCCTTTTGATGTATGCACTCTGGTGGTGATGTCAAATTTTTGGAGTTTTGACTTTTTGCAAAATTTTGATGTTTGCACCTTTTTTTGAGAACTAGGGATTCTTGGGGAATTGGGTAGGGAAGATGCTTGTCCTTTTGCCAACTCTCAACATTCTTGGGGTCATTCGCACAGGGGGATGAGCAAGATAACCGTTTCGCTTATGGTGACCTGGATTGTGTGCAGGTTTCATCGTTCATTCACACAACTTGGGAATTTTTATGTGTTTTAATTTGTGTTGGGATGCTACGTAACAAGGTGTGATCCAAGTAGAACTCTACGTTCGTAAAATCTGTCTGACTTGGTACAGTATGTGGCTAGAAAGCTATATGATGACTGAAAGACGAAAACTCTTGATACATTAGAAGACCACTGACTATGGTGTGGTAAAAAAAGTAGTGAATAGCATTTTTTTTTTGGACTACTTATAAAATGGAGAGATGTGGAACAAGATGGCCTAGTGGAGTCATTATAGTCTATAGTGCCTTTGACCTATAAGACCACAAATATGCAATGTATGGATGCGATTCTTAATGCAGCTACATATTTTTGTATTTTTGATGGATTTATTTTTGTGAATATGAATTTGAGATGCAAGAAGAGCTTTTTATTGATGAATTTGAGCATGCCTGAAAATGATATGCAAATTTTTGTTGTTTTTGATGATTTTACTATTTTTGAATTTTCTTATTTTTGACCAAGCGATTGTGGGAATCCTTGGAGCATTTTGGGATTAACCAAGCGATTGTAGGAATCCTTGGAGCATTTTGGGATTGACCAAGTGATTGTAGGAATCCTTGGAGCATTTTGGGATTGACCAAGTGATTATAGGAATCCTTGGAGCATTTTGGGATTGACCAAGCGATTGTAGGAATCCTTGGAGCATTTTGGGATTGACCAAGCGATTGTAGGAATCCTTGGAGAATTTTTGGATTAACCAAGTGATTTTTGGAATTCTTGGAGCATTTTGTGGTTGTTCCACGCTCCGTGGGGAGACCTGATTCCCTTGATGCGACGCTGGCTCGATTGGAGCCTCTAGAGGGAACATTGTCAAGAGGGTCTCTTGATAGTTATTCATGGGAATCACTTATGAGTGATCACTATTGGATTCGAAGGGATTATATGATGCTGGTTCATATTCTGATTCATCCTCCGAAGATCCTTCTTGACACTATTTATACATTCCTTAAAAGTGAGTTCCCAAACTTTCGCCTCTCTCTAGCAAAGGAGAAGGGTTATTGATGTTAATAAGGGTGGTTGTTGACCATGGGAGGTAATATCCCAATGTATATGTTGTGTTTGGGTTGGCATAAGGATATGATGCCAATCCACCCTTGTTGCATATTCCTAGGCCTTGCATGTTTTCCACCAAGATGTCCAAGGATAGGGGGTGGTTGAACCCTACTCCTAACTTGTCATAAGGCATTTGATATCTTGGCTGGCAAAGGACATGCAATCCTTGCTCATACCCACCTAGACCGTATCCATGTCAATTGCATTGGCCCAGATATGTCAGAGCAAATTTTGGGTTAGACAGATAGTTGACATCTTCTGCAAAAGGCTCTTCATCCTCATCCTTTTGCATGCATGGCTCAGTACCATGATCAAGGCCCCCATATACAAAATTTGTCTGGTTTGATGGGTGGCCTAAAGGGACAATTGTCTCGATGGGGAGGTGAGGTCTCCCCATGTCTTGCATGGAATCTAGCGTGGTTGTTGCTACAAAATTCCGCACTAGATACTCCCCCAGGCCCGTACTGGCCATTTCAACAGTAATTGTTGGTGATTGAGAGGGAGGGAATGAAAGCTCTTCCTGAGTCCATTCCATGTTGGGTGGACTAGGAACCTCAACTTCCATTGTGCTAGGCATCTCTTCAGTAGAGATGGTTGATATTGTTGGCAGTGCCTCTTCTAGGGGTTGAGCCTTTTCTAGGATTTACTTTCCTTTGTCCTTTTATTTAGCCAAGATAGGTGGCATTGGTGGTGAAGGAGCTAACGATGAAGATGCACCTGGCTAGGGTTTTGATAGATTTATCACCAGTGGTGCTTGCGATATCGGACCCTGTCTAGATGGATTTAATTGAAAATCCAAGTGCATCGATGGAAGGGTCAATTTCAGCATCAATTGCATTGCATTGCAATATTTGAAGGGTTCTAATTCCGTCGAGACTACATGTACTTCCCCTTAAAATGCGTACTTCAAACACTGGTGAGCTATCGAAGGGACACACTTCATGTCCCTGATCCATGGCTGCCCTAGAAATATGTTATACGCCATATCGCCTTCCAAAATATGGCACAATGTAGGTATCGTCTTTTGTCCTACCTGAATGGGTAGAACAATTGTGTCGACTATCGAGCATATCGCATCATTGAATGCTCGCAGTGTGTAAGTGGAAGCCATGATGTGAGAGGTTGGCAACTTTAGATGTTTCAATGCTGCTATGGTAATGATGTTACTGGATGAGCCAGTGTCTATCAACACCGTCTTATACGAGATCCTATTGACCTGTGCGATAACGTGCAGGGGTGGATCTACCATGTCATCATACACTAATATAACTTCATCCTCTCAGAAGGTGATGACTGGCTCCATGCATTGTTTTACATGTCCCACAAAGTTGTTGAAGGAATTTGCTTCATGGGGCTGCAACTCGATGGCTTTCAAAATCTCCATGAGAGCCTCTCGATGGGGCACTGATTGTTGTATAAGCTCATATATAGAGAGCATAGCCGATGTGGTCTGCAAACTCTGTGTGAGTTTGGTCCATAACGTGGCTACGGGTCTAGGCAGAGGTAGCTGCATAGGGTGCTGTTGATGTTGTGACGTCGATGGAACCTCTCTTGTGGCTACCTCAGGGGCAACTCCTGGGTATTTCTTGTTCCTAGTCACTATGATTATCATTCCTACATACCCTTACATGGGGCAATTCTATTGCACCTCATTAACCTAAAGTGGTTTTGCTTGTGCCTCATGGGCAGGCAAGGGGTCCTTGAAAACCCCCATCTGCTGGTTGTTTGGCGCTATGGGGTTGTCCACTACCAATGTCTTATTGTCAATCAGGTCTTGTATCAATCCTTTGAACTTCCAACATGCATTTAGGTCATGTCCCCTTTGCCTATGGAACCTACAATACAAGTCCTCTCTGTATCCCTTAGGCTTGGGAGTGTTAGGATCTATGGTTTGAATCTTTGAAAGGGTGATCAAGTTCGTCGCTGACAAGTGATCAAATAGGGAGTCCCTAGACTCCGTATAAGGGGTGTACTATCGCTTAGGGTGATGCTGCTAATTTTTCTCCTGCTTCTGATTTTCTCTTTCATAAGTGTTAGGAGGCACTGCCTGATAATTAGCCTTTTGAGGCTATATTTCTTGTGCATGCTTAGGGACATTTATAGCAACTTGATTAACCATAGTGGGTTTTTGTTGCGTAGTCCCTATCTTTGTGTTCTTGTTCCACTCTTTCTTCTTAGGTTTGGCAATTTTGCCATCCTGTATCTTGATCTCTTTGATAATTCTGGCTTGCACCAGGGCTTCTTCTAAGGTGGCATATTACTGTAGCTGCAATAGCATAGAGATCGATCTCAAAATACTTCATGAGAACATTTGTGTAAGGTCATACATAGGGGGAAGGTAGGGTAGCTTGGAAAGCAGAGTCCACCAATTCCCGTAGGCTGCCATGGTCTCTTCCTCATATTTCCTGAGGTTGGCCAGGTCACTTAGTGATGCCTTCTTCTTGGTGTTGAAGGTGAAGAGTTCAAGGAATGCATCCACTAACTAATCCAAGTTATTGATGTTGTGCTTCGACAACTAGGTGAACCAATCCGAGGCAGGGCTCACGAATGTGGTTATAAATGTCCTTAGCAATAGCACATCATTGTCATGAATGCCAAAGCATTGGCTCAGGAATCTTGTCACATGCTCTTGGGTATCCTCTTCACCCTTAAAGACTGCCAATTAAAGCATCTTAAAGTGTTCAGGGTAAGGGGGTGCAGGCACTAACGGATGCACAGGATGACTGCGGAGTTGGCATAACATGGGATTTTGGGGCCCAAAATCTTTGGTTTCCATAGACTCCAAATGCTCTAGCAGTGCTTTATATGCATCGAAATATTTAATCTCTTCCTCTTTAGTTTACTCCCATTGTGGGTTAGGGGATACTTGATGAGGGGTGGTCGAATAGCAACCCCTCTGCATTGGTAGGGCATTTCAGCCCACTCTACTTCTTTTTCATACTCCTCGTAAACTTCCTGAGGAGTCTCTGGGTAAGACCTATGACCCTGAGTGGGTCCCCGTGAAGGGTACCCATCGTTGTTTTGGGGAGTGGCCTCCCTGTCAGGTCTAGGGGGTCTCGGAGGCAAAACTTGATGAGGTCACGGAGACCTATCTTGCACCAAGGGATTATGCCTCTCATATGGTTCTACTCTTTGGGTGTGAGGGTTTGGAACCCTCTCAGGTAGGTTATGAAGTAGCTCATCTGTTTGGCACTGAATGCGCTCCTTGCTAAGGCAATATAGTTGCTCTAGCTGTTTCTGATCTTGCTCAAGCTGCATGATATGGGCTTTGTAGGTGGCATGTTTGGCGACTGCCAGGTCAATTTGGTCTGCCATCTTGGGCCTAGAAGGACTGGATGCCTCTCCTATGCATTTACCTCAGTCGTGATGATTCAAGATCTTAATGGGTTGCTTCCCTCTTTCAAGGTTGGCGGCATTTACCCGAGGCTCTGGCCTCAGTGGGTAACCATAGTATCTAGATGGTGCAAAAGCACATGGCTCTCATGCTATACATTGCTCTTGAGAAATGTGATGGTTTTCCTCATACTCCCTTTCGTATGTGTGAAAGGGGTGGGCAGAGTTAGTTTGCCCTATTTGGAGAGCCCTACGCTCTGGGGTTTGTCTATTGGTTCTAATAGTGATGGGAGGCAAAGGAGGGATGCCATAGTCATGTGGCCTCTCTTCATGGACACTATGCCTCTCTAGCACTTCATCGCGCAATGGCCACTCATATCTAGCTTCTAAGGGAGCTTTTCTATCTATGTTGAGTGCCACATGTAAGGATTCTTCCTGAAAGGGGCTATGATGAATGGGCGTGTCCCCCAAAGGGGTGTCCCTATAATTCCACCTTGTCATGGAATGATGTGGACTCTCTTAGGGGTCAGGCCGCCAAGGCAGTATGGCCAAGTCCTTAGGGATAAAGTGGAGGTGACTTGTGCCCCCTTCTTGTACACTTTTCGTATCTTCTACCCTTGATTGGGCTTGGCTACGGGTGTACACCATGGTGGTGCTCTTCTAAAAGGTAAGCATATTATTATCTCTTTTATGATTTTTTTATGCTACACTAAACAAAAAAGAACACACACATACACAAACGATGATTATCTTGTTTAAATGTTGAAAGTGTGTCCTAAAACGGGTTTAGTGTGTTTTGTTGTTGTTTTTGAAGGTTTTTGTAAAGAAAATTTAAATGCAAAATGAAGGCTCTTATGGCTCCCAAAATTGGTCGCCTCTTTGATATACCATTTCCAGACCGATATACCAACCTCTCTATATACCCGCCCTTACGTGAGGGAAACTATAGGTACGTGAGAGTAGATGGTACGTGAAACATAGGTGGTACGAAAGGGGAATCACCCTATTTATGAAACTTACCATAGAAGACTTATCCTCACGTGCTGGGAATCACCCCAGCTACACTCGGTCAGCTTTCATCAGGATTTACGTCTAGCAACAGTAGCGATCGGGGTGTATGAATGCAAAATTCAATCGAAGGTGGTGATGAAATCCATCGTTGGTCTTGATCAAGGGATGGGGTTTTACGACTAGCGCCTTGGTTTTTAAGTTGCCATGTGGTGTGTGGGGTTCTTTTTATTTTGCAAAAGGAAACAAGAAAACAACAAAAGGAAAACTTTCCCTAAGCAAACAAGTAATCCAAAATAGAAACACTGAACAGAAAATGATAGAGAAAAATGTAGAATCCTTCCCTCTTCTCTGCCCGCATCTTTCAGTTCTGAGTTTTTGCCCAAAAACCTCATAGGCTAGAATTCATCTCAGGGTGGAATGAATTATAGTACTGTATTCATCACAGGGTGGGGTGAATTCCCATTCATCCCTAGGTGAGACAAATTATAGCTTTGCATTTGCCCTTTGCTGGAACAAACAGTAGTCAGCGTATGAAAACGTGGTACTTGCAAGCAAAAAACCAAGTTTGGATCAAATATCTGATCTTAAAAATAGAGGACAAGGTCCCACCATGATCGCCACTGAAAGCATGAGGATATGAAAGCAAAAAGGAAAGCGAATATGCGAAATGCAAATGAAGAACCAGACTCAACGCTAAATCCTAGAAACTTGAAAGTGCATGAAAAGAGGGAAAAGCATGAGCAAATCAAAATGAAACAAATAGGAATAAAGAACACAGCCATTTTTATTAATGTGTTTCAAACTTAGTTACAATATGCATCCTCCCCTTCCAAGGGCTAGGAGCATTTAAGCATGAGCTCTTGTTACATCCATGGGCGCCTTTCCTTCTTTCGCGTGGCCACATGTAAAATGGGCGGACCAAAATGTCACCACCACTTGGAATGATGAGTCTTGAATCCTCACTGCTCCTTCGATGTCTAAACCCTACGTTCAAAGGAACAAGAAACGGTCAGTAGCACCTGCGTATGAAACAAAGCATGTAATCCCAAAGCCTACCATAAGTAAATAAGAAAAACAAATTAAACTATGACTAAAATAGATCCAAATGCTATCACAATTTTACAGGGGCATTAGGATATCACCAGGAAGGTTCTGTAAAAAGAACAGTCAGAAAATTCCTCACCAATTTGAATTTGCTCCGGGGCGGGACGAATTGACCTACAACAAAATGTCGAAAAGATACTATCCCAATGTCCTACCTATGGAACCCCAAAAGACCTGCAAACTTGGGATTAGCTAATTGGGGGAATTTTGGGAAGACCCAGATGGTTAGATTTTCCCAATTTGGCCTCCATCAATGGAAATTTTATAATGCTACCTGTAGGTTAGTAAAAGCGAACAAAGCTAGAAATATGATCAAAATTTCTCAAAAGGAGACGAAATTCAAATGACAACCTATTTAAACATCATAGAATTGAATGCAAAAATGAAAGAAAGAAAATATACCATGGAATTCCCATCGCTTTGAAAGGGTGCGATTAGGATTGTGGTAATGTGGAAGGGGGCGCCCATGGGGCAGGTCGCCCACCGTTTGAGGCTTGATTTTGACACCAATCCACTTGGGATGGGTTCAAAATCTCTTATGTTGTATTATCGATAAATTTGGTGGGATATTGTGGCCAAATGTCAGGTTTTGGAATCAAGATTTGTCCTCCCAATAGTCACCCAATGACCTCCCTCCTAAAGGAGATCAAGGATGTGAAAGGCGCAAATCCAAAAGGTATGAGATGTGTAAATAAAATGACAGCACTTCGTTGCTCTAAAATGCTACTTCTCTCCATATTTCGGGGTGAGGAAAATCACCAATTTATAGACCTAGAGGTCTCTTGAAATGGGTATGCAGAGGCGCCACTTGGCAATCATGCCCCTCCATGGGGAAGGAGATTCCTCCATGAATAGGGACTTCATGACTGACCTTACAGAGGCCTCTAACGCTTGAAAATGCTCTCCCATACTCCCATGCAATGAAGGAAGTTTTGGGTGGTGGACTTGAGCTGCCATTTGTCAAGATTTGACTTTTTGCCCATCAAACCTGCAATTCGCCCCACCTCGGAGCGAATTCAAAATTCGTCTCTGGGTGGGGTGAATCCCATTTTGAATTCATCCCTGGGTGGGACGAATACTGAGCAAATGAATGTGCCAAATTGATCTTTGACCTTTCAAAACAGCTATGAGAGTGGTTAGGACCACTTTTTGACCTCTAGGGGCTGCCCTTAGGGCTGTGTGTGTCAAATCAATTAGTGTTTACAGTCACATAATCAGATTGGTGCTATTTTGGTGTCTACAGGTGTTGGTGCTCCTTTCTTTTGGTGCAAATAAATAAGGGGTTGGTGCTCATTTTTGTTGGTGCAGATAAATAAGGGGTTGGTGCTCCTTTCTATTGGTGCAAATAAATAAGGGGTTGGTGCTCCTTATAGTGGGTGCTGGTAAATTGATTGTAAAGTTGGTGCCTTGCAAAGGCTAGATTTGGATGGTAGTCCAAGAAGTCAATTTTTGATGAGTAGCCACATTGGTGAACCTTGTTAAATATTGTGTTGTGTGATGCTCTTTTGTTATACTTGCTGTATCTAGTAATAAGTTTTAATTGCTATGATATTAAGAGCTATAAATTTAAGTTTATAGAGCTACACTGATTCACCCCCCCTCTCAGTGTCATTGTAAGACTAACAATTGGTATCAAAGCTAAGTTCATGTACAAGCTTAACCGGGTAGGGTGATCTTGAAAGTAACACAATGGCAGGTGGTGAAGGCTTCTCATCAAACAACGCACCATTGTTTGATGGATCTAATTACGCATTTTGGAGAATCAAGATGCAAAAATATCTCTGTGCTTTGGGATACGACATCTGAGATTCAGTAGTTAATGGATACACAATACCCATCACTCCTCCAAAATAGGCTGACAAAAAGAAACTGTTTGAAAATAACTCAAAAGCAAGGAATGTTAGTTCAATAGAAGACAACTCTGATGAGGATTCTGAAGAGGGAATAGGTGAAGCTCTTTTCATTGCATTTGAAGAAGTAAAATCAGAAAAGGAAGAAGGAGTGAACTCTGAAGTGTGTGGTGAAAACCCTGAGGCTGAAGTAGATCTAGAAGGTGAGTTGATCTCTGCACTTGAAGAGTGGAAAATAGAGAGAAAAAAGAATAATAAAATTTCAAAAAAGCTTGAGGATGCAAATGAAATCATAACCAGTCTAAAATTACAAACAGAAGAATACAAGAAAATATCTGAAGATCTTGAAGAACAAATTACCATGAAAATAGATTATTGCTGCAAACTAGAAGAAGAGAATGTTGGTTTACGAAAGCAGATAGAAGATATGAATCACAAAATTAGTTGCTATCACAAATGCGAAGAAATTTCTATGAAGCTGGATAAGATTATAAATGACCAAAGGCTTGCAGGCATCAAATTTGGTCTAGGTTTCGTCAAAGGAGAATCATCAAATGGATCAAAGACCAAAAATGTAGAATCCATAAAGAATGAAGATAAGAAACAGGTTGATCAAGGAAAAATGTCTCATGCAAAATAAAGCAATAATGCCAGGCACAAAAGGAGAATTGACAATGATGGATTCACCAATGTCACACATCAAAGAAGAAGAAGACCTATGGCTCCTACGACAACATGGCAAAGACCATCACCCAGGTTCAATTATCCTTTTTCTGGTTTCTGTTTTAAATGCAATGGCTATGGACATAAAATCTTAGACTGCAAATATAATGTAAGACCAAGGAATTTCACCAGTAGAAATGCTTTTTCTCCTCTGATGAATTATATAGTAGAATTTTATAACTGTCATAATTTTGGGCACATTGCAAGAAACTATAGAAGTACGTTTTCATCAAATCAGTTTCAAGGAAGAAAATTTCAACCAAATAGGATGAGACAAAATAGAAAACTTACCGAAAAACATGCACAAGGTATTGATAAGGGAAAGGCAAAACAAGAGCTCAAAACTACTATCAAAACAGAGTGGAAAGAAAAAGAGCGACTTAAGGAAGAAAAAGAATCCTTAATCGTACAAACAAAATTTAAAGCATAGAATAAATATGTACCATGGATACTTGATAGTGGATGCTCTAGTCATATGATAGGTGACAAACAGAAATTTGAGAAGTTACAAAAATATGAAGGTGGTTCAGTAAAGTTTGGAAATAATGATGGAGCTAAGATAGTTGGCAAAGGTTCAGTTAAAATTAGTGATGAAAAAATTAAGTCAGAAGAAGTCTTGTTTGTGGATGGTTTAAAACATAACTTATTGAGCGTAAGTCAGATTTGTGATAAAGGTCATGAAGTAGTTTTTAAGAAGCAGGGTTGTGAATTCAAAAAAAAAACAATGGAAAATTGATAGCGACTGGATCAAGGACATCTGAAAACCTGTACACGCTCTTAGAGACTTCAAAGGATCTTGTTTTATTGGATAGGAAGAAGAAAATTGGTTGTGGCACAAGAGACTCGGTCATATCAGTTTTGATAATCTAGTAAAAATCAACTCAAAAATGGTAGTGAGAGATATTCTCAGCATCAGCAAACCTGCAAACAACATTTATGCTTCATGCCAAATGGGGAAGCAAACTAGAGTCACATTCAAAACAAAAGAGTACTACACAAGCAAACCTTTGGAACTAATACACACTGGTTTATGTGGACCCATGAGAACACAAAGCATAAATGGTGACAAATATTTTATGTTGTGCATTGATGACTATTCCAGAATGACATGGATATTTTTATTGAAGCATAAATCAGAAGCTTTTGAAATGTTCAATACTTTCAAAAACCAAGTTGAGAATGAAACAAAAAAGAGGATCAAATATTTAAGATCAAATAGAGGAGGAGAATTCATTTCAAAGGAGTTTACAGAGTACTGTGAAAAATACGATATTAGGAGACATTTTTCAGCAGCCAAGACACCTCAGCAAAATGGAGTGGTAGAAATAAAGAATAGGACAGTGCAAGAAATGGCACGGACTATGTTGGCTGAAAGCAGAGTAGCAGATAGATTTTGGAAAGAAGCAGTCCATACTGCAGTGTATATCCAAAATAGGTACATGCTGAGAACACATGAAAGTAAAACTCCTTATGAGTTATGGTTTGGTAAAAGGGCAACAACAAAATACCTCAAAGTTTTTGGCAGCAAGTGCTACATCAAAAGAACTAAAGATAATCTTGGTAAGTTTGAAGATAGAGCGAATGAAGGTATTTTTGTTGGTTATTCGTCAAAAATCAAAGCTTACAAATGCTACAACAAGAGGCTAAAGAAAATTGTGGACAGTGCCAATGTTAAATTTGATGAAGGTAGAGAACAAGTAATTAGCTATGAAAAGAACTACCCAATTTATGAAGAGGTTATTAAAGGAGATGAGGAAAACGAAACAGAAAAGATACAAAAATTTGACTCAGATGATTTAAGTTGTGATTCAGAAGTGGAAGAAAATAAGAAATTCAAAACAGCAAATGTGATAGAAAAATCATCCTAGAGAGAAAATAATTGGAGACCCCAAAGTTGGTGTTCAGACAAGAAGAAGAGTAGTAAGTAACTACTCTCTATTATCCAAAATTGAGCCCAAAAATGTTGCTGACACAAGCAAAGATGAAAGTTGGATGAAGGCAATAAATGAAGAATTAGATCAGATCGAGAAAAATAAAACTTGGGAGTTAGTACCTAGACCTGCAAATAAAAATATAATCGGGACTAAATGGATTTTTTGAAACAAATTGAATGAAGATGGACAGGTAGTCAGAAATAAAGCAAGATTGGTATGTAAGGGTTATGCACAAGTTGAAGGTATTGACTTTGAGGAAACTTTTGCACCAGTAGCTAGAATAGAGGCAATTAGAATGTTTTTGGCTTTAGCAGTCTACAAGAATTTCAAAGTTTTTCAAATGGATGTGAAATCAACGTTTTTGAATGGGAAACTTGAAGAAGAGGTTTATATTGAGCAACTAGATGGTTTCCAATTTGGTGATGATCCCAACTTGGTTTGTAAGTTGAAGAAAGCATTATATGGCTTAAAATAGGCACCTCGAGCATGGTATGCAAGGCTAGACAACTATCTCACTCAAAAAGGGTTTAAGAAAGGTATGGTGGATAGTAATTTGTATATCAAAATAGAAAATGGGCATCTTATTATTCTTGTTGTATACGTAGATGATATCATATTTGGTAGCAGCAAAGATGAATCGTGTAAAGATTTAGCAAATAAGATGCAGAAAGAATTTGAAATATCAATGATTGGTGAACTTTCGTATTTCCTCGAGTTAAAATTTAATCAAAATAAGAAGGGCATATTTATTTCTCAAGTTAAATATGTGAAAGATATGTTAAAAAATTTCACAATGGAGGATTGTAAGCCAGTTAGCACTCCCATGAAAACAGGTTGCAAGTTGAGCAAGGATGACAAATCTCCACTTGTTGATCAAACCATGTAAAGATCTATGATTGGGAGCTTACTATACCTGACAGCTACCAGACCAAATATTTTGTAGGTAGTGTGCATGGTAGCATGATTTTAGGCTAATCCGAATGGGACTCATGTGACAACAGTGAAGAGGATTCTTCGGTACCTCAAGGGTACTATGGAGTATGGGTTATGGTATCCGAAAGGTAAAGACTTCACCCTTATTTCGTATTCAAATGCAAATTGGGTAGGAGGTGTCAATGATAGAAAGAGTACCAGTGGAGGTGCATTCTATCTTGGATATAGATTGGTCGCGTGGCACAATAAGAAACAAGAGTCATTTTCTTTATCGACAGTAGAGGTAGAATATATTGCAATGACAACATGTTGTACGTAGGTATTGTGGATGAAACAAACCCTGAAAGATCTTGGTATTACTTCAATGAGCCAATATCAGTTAAGTGTGATAACACCAATGCCATTAACATCTCCAAGAATCTGGTTATGTATTCACACACAAAACACATTGCTATCAGGTATCACTTTTTAAAGGAGAAAGTTGCGAAAGGTGAGGTTAAGTTGGATTTTGTTCCAACTACAGAGGAAGTAGCAGATATATTCACAAAACCATTGCCCAAGGAAGTTTTTGAGTACCTTCGTAATAAATTAGGAGTGGTCACACTTCCCAAGAATTGACTAGCTACATAGATCACATTCTTAGGGGGAGCATTTAAGTATTTGATTATCTTTTTGCTCATGTTCATGATTTTTGCTAAGTGTAATAAATTTTTCCCAAGAATGTTGTGCATGGACTCAGGGGGAGTCTGCAGTAGCCCTTTGGTATTATTGTCGAAGGGGGAGAAGAGTTACAGGAAACTGCACATGTGTTGCCAAAAATTCCAAAGGGGGAGATTGTTGAGCAAGGTGCAGAAACATTATTGTCATTGTTGGCAACACAGTTAGATAGATTTGTTGATGCAGTGGATAGAATTTTCAAAAGCTATTCAGATGTAGAAGACAGGAGTTCAAAGGTTATTCAGAGTATGTACAGTGATTTTCCAAGAAGACCGAAGTGGCCCATATGCAAAATATCAAATAAAAAAGACAAGTAAGAAAATTGTCGCGATATCACGACATATATAGCAGGCAAGAAAAATTGTCATGATTTCGCGACATGTTGGAAGAGAGAGAAAAAGTAGGAAAAATTGTCACGATTTTGTGACATGTTGGAAGAGAGATAAAAAGCAAGAAAAACTGTCATGATTTCACGACATGTTGGAAGAGAAAAAGGCAAGTGGAAAAACTATCATGATTTCGTGACATGTTGGAAGAGAGAAAAAGCAAGAAAAACTGTCACGATTTCGTGACATGTTGGAAGAGAAAAAGGCAAGTGGAAAAACTATCGCGATTTCGTGACATGTTGGAAGAGAAATAGAAAGCAGAAAAAAGTGTCATGATTTTGCGACAAGTTCAAAGAAAGAGAACAAGTAAGAAAATTGTCACGATTTTACGACATGTCACATTTTTGCGACTAAAATAGGAGAACGAAAGTAAGTTTGAAAAGTGTCACAATATCGCGACATGTCGTATTTTCATGACAAAAGAAAGAAAGGAAGCATACGAAAGCAGAACTATCATGATTTCATGACAAAAGCAAAAAACAAGACTTCAAAAGAAGTGTCACGATTTCGCGACAAAAGCAAAGAAGTAAAGTACGAAAGCAGAAGTATCACGATTTCATGACAAAAGTAGAGAAGAAGACTTCGAAGGCAGAAGTGTCACGATTTCATGATAAAAGCAGAAAGCAAGACTTTAGAAGCAAAAGTGTCATGATTTCGCGACAAAAGCAAAGAAGTAAAGTATGAAAGCAGAAGTGTCATGATTTCATGACAAAAGCAGAGAAGAAGAATTTGAAGGTAGCAGTGTCACGATTTCATGACAAAAGCAAAGAAGCTAAGTACGAAAGCAGAAGTGTCACAATTTCATTACAAAAGCTAAGTTGAAGACTATGGAGGCAGAAGTGTCATGATATAGTGACAAAAGCAAAGTCGAAGTCTATGGAAGCAGAAGTGTCATGATATCACGACAAAAGCAAAGACGAAGTATACGAAGGCAAAAATATCATGATATCACGACAAAAGTAAAGACAAAGTCTGCGAAGGCAAAAATGTTGCGATATCATGAAAAAAGAATAGAGAAAGCATATGGAGGTGAAAGTGTCGTGATATCGTGACATGTTGTACTTTTGCAAAAATAGCAACAAAAGAAGCTATAGAGGCAAAAATATCATGATTTCATGACAGGTCATAAATGCGCAAGTCAAGAAGGAGAACCTGACTGAAATGAGAAGTATGACAGTGGACCGACATCACTACGACATTTACAGGGGTAGTTACAGAGTGATTTCATACTACTAAAATATGAAGAGTGATCAAAAGTTAGTATGGTAGTTACAGGGTCTTTTCGAAATGAAATCATCAAGTGATGGATAAACCAAACATCTTCTTGAGTTGAAGCCGATGAAGACCGATGACAGTCGACTAAAATTAGGGTTTACAGTTGTTATGAAAGCCGACCAAGATTAGGATTTACAACCGACTAAGATTAGGGTTTTCATCATAAAAAATATTATTATAAAAGGAGGGTTGTTTGGATAATTTATAAGATGGTCGAATGTGTGTGAAATATGGTCATTGTGCGCAGAGAGAAAGTCGTGTTGAATCGTGCTAAGTGCAAAATTTGCAAAGAGAGCAAAGTACACAAAAAGGAGAAGACGATCGTGAAGTTCGACTGTAACGAAGCAGAGTGTGCGAAGTGATTGCGCAGAGAGAGCAGAGTGCACAGAGAACACAAATGTGAAGAAGACTAGTCAGGGTGATGCAGGAGCATCCGGCTACAGTAGAGCCATCGTGCATCTTCCAAATTTTTTTTAGATTTTCTAAATACTTTGCATTTTATTTCCAGCTTGGGGAGAGTTTTGTAAGGCAATTTCCAGTTTGGGAGGAAGTTTGTAAAGCAGATGGAAAGTTTTGTGGAGCAAAGGGAGTAAGTTTCTTAAAGCATGGGGGGAGGTCACGAAATCATGACATGTCATGATTTCGTGACATGACGTGAAATCGTGACCTCAAAAGGCTTGCACAAGGCTTGGGCCGGTTTCATCACGATATCGCGACGTCACGATATCGTGACAATTGTTCAAAGCAAAGCTAAGGCAGAGGAGGAGGTCGCGATATCATGACGATTGTTTGAGGCAAAGGCGTAAGGAAAGGTGTCGTCGTGATATCGTGACGCTGCGATATCGTGACGATTCTTCTAAGCAAAGGCGAAGGGGGAGGTGCCGTCGCGATATCGTGACAAGTCACGATATCGCGACCTATTGCGATATCGTGGCTAGTCAGAAGCCGACACATGGCATGTGGTTTGAAGCATCAGAAGTTAAAGAAAGTAAACAAGGCAAAGGCAAGGGATGGGGGTCGTGAAATCGTGAATCCAAAGAGCTGCAACTAATGAGAAGCGCATTTGGTCACGATATCGCGACCTGTCGCGATATCACGACCAGGTGGAAACCATACCAAAGAGGATAAGCTAACGGTCGGGCAAGGCCAATTTAGACACGTGGACTACCACGTGTATCATGGAAGTTGTGAAGGACACGTGTAACAGTTATATTGCGACTGAGAGAAGGCATGGCAAGTTTTACATGCGGTCGGCTACGTGTAAGAAATCAAAGACGAAGGTCACGGAGGTTGTTAAGGGAGGTGTTGACCACGCATTTTTCTTATTGCTTCTGGAAACACATCAATTATAGGTGATGGCTTTATGAAGGAGACAACAGTGTAGAGGACAGTCAGAACAAAGTGACCGATGCAGGGAGGCCATCAATGCTAGTGTCATGGTGGTTCGGACAGCTGTCCATTTATGGCAAATTTGAAAAACTCGGCCAGAGGGAAATTTGAATAGGAATTTTGTTAGGTGGAGGCATTAATTGCCTAGAGGACCGGGACCTCGTTAAAAATAGGAAATTTTGGTAATAGTGGGGATGGTGGACCGGAGAAGGAGGAAGAAGAACAGTAGAGAGACCGAAGCAGAGCTCGGTCATTGTAAAGCCTATGGGCTGTTTCAATTAGATGCATGTAAATATTTTTTTTTTCTACAGATTTTAATGAGAAAACCAGAATTTGTGAATTTGTTGATTATTTCGGTCCCCATCAGTGGTATCAGAGCCAGTGGTTCCTGAGCATACAGTAGACCACCGAAGGAGAGGCAGTTGTACCAGGACTTGTGGGAGGGCTTGAGACCAGGTGAGCAGAATGCCTCCAAGGATAAATCCTGTTGGTGGAAGAGGCATGGCAGCAGAAGATTTTCAGGCCTTGCAGCGGCAAGTTCAGGCCCTGCAAGAAGAACTACACAGAGGACATGAACCGAGGAGAGATGCGGACAGTGAGGATGAAGCGGATGAAGAAGAAAATAAGTTTGAAGAAGAAGAAGAAGCTGTGGATCCAACACAAGCCAGACTGTACAAGGCCATATCTCAGATCGGGAAGAGGCCAAAGATAGAAGTTTCTACGTATTCTGGGAACTTGAATCTAGAGGAATTAATAGATTGGATAAATGACCTAGAAGAATACTTCGAATATGAAGAGGTCAAAGATCCCGAGAGGGTCAAATTTGCCAAGACTAGACTGAAGGGTCATGCCAGCATATGGTGGAAGGGAGTACAGCTGGAACGGAATCGAAGAGGAAAGGAGCGGATAACAAGATGGGATAGAATGGTAGAAAAATTAAAAAGACAATTCATCCCCGTAGATTATGAACTGGACCTGCTACGAAAAATGCAGAGTTTGAGATAGATGAATAAAATTGTCCAGGAATATACGAAGGAGTTTTATAAAATCTCCATCAGAACCGGTCATTTGGAAGCAAGCAAGGAAAAAGTGGCCCGTTACATTAATGGGTTAAGACCTAGTGTTCAGGAGGAGTTGAGCTTGGTTCGGGTGAGCACCATTGAAGATGCTTACCAGTTTGCTCTGAAGGTGGAAGAAAAACTGAATAGGAAGTTTGAGAGCAAGCAAAAAGGAAGAGGGTCCGGAGAAAAGACTAATGGAAAGAAAGAAGGAAAGTAAGAGAAGAAAGAAGAGGAGAGCAGCAGCCAGAATTAGAAAGAAAATGAAGAACCCAAACCGCAAGTTCAGAATGATGGCTACCCGAGAGGAAGAGGTAGATCTGGACGTGGGTATGGAAGAGGAGTGTTCCGAGGAACATGTTTCCACTGCGGAGAAGAGGGACATCGGGCATATGAGTGCCCCCAAAGACCCTGAGAGAGTAAACAAGAAAGAAGTGGGCCCTGCCAGAGCTGTTGTGGCAGTTGAAGATGCTGACTCAAAAAATTTTGAAGAAGCTGAGAAAGGAGAAGCAATTATTGTAAGGAGAACCATGCAAGTTGATGAAGACAAGTCAGAGCAAAGGAGAAGCCTGTTTCGCACTCAGTGCAAATGTGCAGGAAAAGTCTATAATGTTATTATAGACAATGGGAGTACAAACAACTTAGTTTTCAAGGAGATGGTTGCTAAGTTGCAGCTGGAAAGGAGACACCCGCATCCATACTGGATTGCATGGTTGCGGAAGGAACACAGAGCATGGGTCCGTGAACAGTGTTTAGTCACGTTCCAGATTGGGAGATACCAAGATGAGGTCCTGTGTGATGTATTTCCCATGGATGCTTGCCATTTGTTGTTAGGAAGGCCATGGCAGTTTGATCGAAGTGCAGTGCATGATGGTCGTGCAAATACGTACTCCTTGATGAAAGATGGAGTGCGGCACAAGTTGAAGCCATTGCAGACCGTAGATGAGAAAGTGTGCAGTAATGCCAGAATTTGTCTAGTAGAAGGCAGAAAAATATTTTGCCAGGAGACAAAATTTGAGCAGGTTGCATAGGCCGATGACTGTTTGGAGGAGTTACGAGGGACACGGACCGAACAACAAAGAAGTGAAGGTCACTTCTCCAATTACCCCGGGTGTCTGATGCAGGAGCATCCGGCTACAGTAGAGCCATCGTGCATCTTCAATTTTTTTTTTAGATTTTCTAAATACTTTGCATTTTATTTCCAGCTTGGGGAGAGTTTTGTAAGGCAATTTCCAGTCTGGGAGGAATTTTGTAAAGCAGAGGGAAATTTTTGTGGAGCAAAGGGAGAAAGTTTCTTAAAGCATGGGGGGAGGTCACGAAATCGTGACATGTCGCGATTTCATGACATGTCGTGAAATCGTGACCTCAAAAGGCTTGTGCAAGGCTTGGGACAGTTTCGTTGTGATATCACGACGTCGCGATATCACAACGGTTGTTCAAAGCAAAGATAAGGCAGAGGAGGAGGTCACGATATCACAACGATTGTTCAAGGCAAAGGCGTAAGGAAAGGTGCCATCACGATATTACGACATCGCAATATCGTGACATCGCGATGATTGTTCTAAGCAAAGGCAGAGGGGGAGGTGTCGTCGCAATATCATGATAGGTTGCGATATCGTGACCTGTTGCGATATCACGGCCAGTCAAAAGCTAACACGTGGCATGTGGTTCGAAGCATCAGAAGTTAAATAAAGTAAACAAGGCAAAGGCAGGGGATGGGGGTCGCGAAATCATGACTCCAAAGAGCTGCAACTAATGAGAAGCGCATTTGGTCACGATATCGTGACCAGGTGGAAACCAAACCAAAGAGGATAAGCTGACGGTCGGGCAAGGCCAATTTAGACACGTGGACTGCCACGTGTATCATGGAAGTTGTGAAGGGCACGTGTAACAGTTATATTGTGACTGAGAGAAGGCATGGCAAGTTTTACACGTGGTCGGCTACGTGTAAGAAATCAAAGACGAAGGTCACGAAGGTTGTTAAGGGAGGTGTTGACCACGCATTTTTCTTTTATTGCTTATGGCAACACAAAAATTATAGGTGATGGCTTTATGAAGGAGACAACAGTGCAGAGGACAGTCAGAGCAAAGCGACCGATGTAGGGAGACCATCAATGCTAGTGTCATGGTGGTTCGGACAGCTGTCCATTTATGGTAAAATTTGAAAAACTCGACCGGAGGGAAATTCGAATAGGAATTTTGTTAGGTGGAGGCATTAATTGCCTAGAGGACTGGGACCTCGTTAAAAATAGGAAATTTTGGTAATAGTGGGGATGGTGGATCGGAGAAGGAGGAAGAAGAACAGTAGAGAGACCGAAGCGGAGCTCGGTCATTGTAAAGCCTGTGGGATGTTTCAATTAGATGCATGTAAATATTTTTCTACAGATTTTAATCAGAAATCAAAATTTTTGAATGTGTTGATTCCCCAGTCCCCGTCACAGGGTCTTGCAAAAGCAAAGGTATCTTACTGTTAAATTTATAGATTCAAATTGAAGTCTAGGTTGTAGCTTGGCATCAGGGGTTGGTGCTCCTTTTTGTTGGTGCAGATAAATGAGGGGTTGGCACTCCTTTCTGTTGGTGCAGATAAATAAGGGGTTGGTGCTCCTTTCTATTGGTGCAGATAAATAAGGGGTTGGTGCTCCTTACAATGGGTGCTGGTAAATTGATTGTAAAGTTGGTGCTTTGCAAAGGCTAGATTTGGATGGTAGTCCAAGCAATCAAATTTTTAAAAGTAACCACATTGGTGAACCTCATTAAATCTTGTGTTGTGTGATGCTCTTTTGTTATACTTGTTGTATCTAGTAATAAGTTTTAATTGTTGTGGTATTAAGAGCTATAAATTTAAGTTTATAGAGATACACTAATTCACCCCCCACCCTCTCAGTGTCATTGTAAGACTAACAACCTATACCTTGATCACCACCACCAATGTTATGTCCAATTATATGGGTAACATGTAGTGATGTTTCCTATGGAACTATATGTAAGGGATCATTACAACTTTAGGGGTGCATTATGTAAAATTTTCAAATATGATATCATGAAAAAACTGACACACCTCTATCTCTGAAAGATGTATCAAAATCTCTTCAATATTTTTATCTTTCTCTACAAGCTTATGTCCATATTTTTTCTCTGTCTACAAGAATCTCTTCCCACTTTTGCTCTTTATCTAATATATGCTCTTGCATATGGCCCAACTTCTATATGTAACCCTCACCAAAAATTAGATTAGTTGGTGATACTCCTTTGTCAACACCCCGAAACCAACCCAACCTTTTGGTTCCTAAAACCTTGGAGAGCATCATCCTTAATATATTGATTTATGGAGCTCATAGATGACATTGCATCATCCTATTTTTCCTGGCAAAATCACATGCATAGTTTACTGGTAACATGTTAAAAAAATAATCGATATAATAATGGATTGAATTTCAACACATTACTATTTCCAAGGGAATGTCACAATTGTCTCTACAACTTCTAGTGAAAAATGAACCCCATCCTTATTTCTATGAGCTTCTATCCACACCATTGCCCTTGGTAGTGGAGTTTTCGTATTTGGTTGGCTCTTCCTCTGCAATATATATAGTTGGAGAGACATGGGGGTAAGGCATACACCAAAACAATATAACTATGTTTGTCACACATAATGGACGAGTATGATAGAATATCATTTCATGCTCCAATCGAGCATATCCTCTTCGATTATAAGTGTGCATGATGATTTGGTGAGATCTATTTTTTTTGTTCTTTTGCCTCACTGCCTACAACACAATGAATAAATCAATATATAAATTCATTAGGAAGAGCAAGGTTAGTAAATTCACATGAACATAACAATGATATGAAATATCATAGTAGATTGGCTAGTACTTGCCTTAAAGTCAGCGCTGCTCCTACCATTCATAAAGGCTTTCCAATATTTTTATGATACACGAGGTGGGGGGGTTAGCAATTTTATATGCATCATTATCATACTTATCATAGTAGTCTATCACAATGTGATGCTTATGATCACACCATTGCTTAACTATGGTCAGAAAGATCCATTTCTTCATTGCATTTGAAATGATATATTTTTGTTGCATCAAACTAGTATCTTATTAGATACAACATTTATATAAGTATTCAAAAATGGATACTATGAACTCCATTGGCTAGAAAGTTATTGTAATGAGTTTCCATAATTGATTTTTAAGTTCCACTATGACTACTCTCTAGTCTGTATGGATGATAGGGACAATATCCCTCACAATCACCCCCATGTAAGCTGTAAAATTTATAGAATTTGGACCTATAGGTTGTTCGTCTAGATTGTAAATGATTTCTACCTTATTAGTGTTGCTTGACTCTATTGCACATCTTTTTGGAACTATATTTTTATGATATCCAGTGTTTGAAGTGTGTGATGATCAATCGTTAACACCTATAATGTCAACAAAATCTAAACATCATTATACCATATAGTATGACAACAACAAGTAACCAATATCACAAGCAAATTTCTTATGTGGTCTACATACCTTCTTCATTAGTCAAAGCATTGTCAACCTCATTTTGAATATTATTATCACAAGATTCATTTATGTTATGGCTTACCTCCTTATCTTCCTCATTCATGGAACTCCATGGCTGGTATCTTCTACCAATTGCTACAATACACCATAGTCGATGATAAAAAATGATCAATTCTAATATGCCTAGGTCAACCACTATTGAACAACACTATAAAAGGTCAAGTACTTACTAGAGTATGAGACCTCTATCTCTAACTCCTGATTTTTTGTGACAACCTCAATTGTATGTGGTGCATTTCTTAGTCTTTTTTTGTACGTATTGTAAAACTATGGAAAATAATATATCAAGGTCACATATAACCTCTATAAAAGAAAAATAAAATAAAAGAAAACAACTTTGTACAATCTACTAGTAGTGCCATGGTGTCTAATATGCAGTTGGAACATTTCTTGCTCAGCTTAAGCATCTTGTTGCCTACCAAATGAGATATTCAATGATATATTCTGAAGGTATCTTGCATAGGATAAATAAATCCATACCATGTCCCAAGCATGTTGTGAAGGCACTACCCATAGGATAAAAAACTCCTTTGTTAGTGAAAGCAAAGTTTAAAATAAATGTCATCAAAAGAAGGTACTATGCATAGGACAAAGAACTCCATGTCATGTCCTAGATACTACTCATAATGAAACAAATAATTACCTACCAACATATATTTACCTTTTATAGTGTTGATTTTTGTCTTAGTGAAATTTAAATTCTAGAAGGTACCTAGTCAAGTGATATTTTATCTCTTGATAAAAATGATACCAAATAGTTGATTGTGAAAACATAAAAATTTGAGGAAGATGAATATATTTGTTAGGAAGAAAAATGAAGAATATATTTGATAAAAAGGTAAGTTGGATATGGTTTAATTAAAATAATAGTAGTATAATAAGGACAATGCAATTTTTATTATTATAAGGAGAGTGGACCCAATAGAATCCACATATAGCTTATTTATTAAGAAAAAATGAACTATTCTATCTACTTCAAGGTTGAAGGGTGAAAAATGAAATTTAACTTTAGGAAGGGCAATTTTTATTATGTCCTTCCCTAAGGTCTAAAGGCTACAATTTTTGTCTTTGCTTAAAAAATATCTATATTAAATTTTAATTTTAATATTTATTTTGAGTCCTTGCATCCTTTCTTGGGTACATGAGACTTCTCTTGTCTTTTATCTCATGTATCCTCCTTTTTGAGTTGAATCATTCAATTTCTATGGATGGGATTTTGGATTGTCCTTCCTCTAAAAGTTCATTTTACTATAAATCATGTTTCCATTGTTCCTATTTTTGAACTTTGATCATTCTCTTAAGTTTCCTTTGCTTCTCTTTTTTTGTTCTTCGTCCCATTTTGTAAACCAACACTTTTCCTCCTTTTGATTTCATGTCTTTCTCATTTTTTCAATACTCCATGATTAAACCAGGTCTTCTTAGTGTGTTGTTTTATTTCCTCCTAACGAGCTAAATCATATTCCTTCTATTAATTTTTGGTCTTAAGAAAGTTCATTATTGGTCAAATATTAGGATCTAATCCTAAGATAAATTTTTGAACTTTCAAATGTTCCTTTGGTCTTTTGTTCAAGAATATATTTCAAAATTTTGATGAATATTTGATAATATGCTTCTACAATCAAGGTGCCTTGTTGGAGTGTAGAAAATTCCTCAAATTTCTCTACATAGAATTGATTAGTTAGGAATATTTTCTTAAATGCCCTTACAAATTTATTTTATTTATATATTCCACTTGGATTCATCTTCCTACCTTGAATGTATTCCACCATTCCAATATAGCATATTATATATGAAAGGTTTCACATATAGTTTGGGTTTCCAATGAGTAATTATTCATAGAAAACTAAGTTTTTAATTCGTTCAACCAATACTTTGTAGTATCACCCCCTTATTTCCCACTAAATTTGGGTATCCTAACATTCTTTAAGGCCTTGGAAATCTCAACCTCAATTTGGGATTTACTATCTTAGATATATCTAGTAGGATTTACCCCCTATCTACCATATGAATTCCTATTATTAGTGAAAGCATGAGATTCCAGAAGAAAGAAATGCTAAGATGCAATGAAAACAAAACTAACTATATGCTAAACGAATATGCATAAAAAAGGACGAATGTAATTGAATCAACCAAAAAATAAAGGAGAAAGCAAGAGCATAGCCCCTTTTATATTAATGCGATTCCAAACTTGGTTATAATCCACTTCCTCCCATTTTAGGGGCTAGGAGTGTTAGGATGTTTTAGTTACAATCATGATTAGTCTTCCCTCTTCTACATGCCCACATTTAAAATGGGAGGGCCAAAGCGTTGCCACCGCTTACGATGATGAATCCTTGCTTGCTGCTTCTCCTGCGATCAAAGAAACACAAAGGCGTTAGTAGCACCTGTAACAAAAGGATAGAGCATTTGACTTTAGAAATTAATAGGAAACACGTGCGAAAGATTGATTAAACTAGTGAATAAAATAACTCAGGCTGCTTCCAGCAAAACAGTCGGTGAATCTGATCGTTGTTACCTACAAGTTAGTGGGATAGCAAAAGTCGTGAGAGCATGATGAAATCTAATTAAAACATTATGAAATCGAATACACATTCAAATTAGACGTCGCTACCTGCAAGTTAATGGGATAGCAAAAGCCGCGAGAGCATGATGAAATCTAATTAGAACATTATGAAATCGAATACACATTCAAATTAGACATCGCTACCTACAAGTTAATGGGATAGCAAAAGCCACGAGAGCATGATGAAATCTAATTAGAACATTATGAAATCGAATACGTAAGCTATCTAAATAGCATAGAGTGTAATGTGAAATAAACACGTGATAACAGAATAAATTAAATTGAAACTAAGAGCGTGCGGGGCGCCCGAGCAGGCCACCCACCGTTGGAATTTGATTTCGACGCCAATCCACTAGGGATGGGCTCAAAATCTCAAAGAATGTGGTGTCATCGAATTGATAGATCAAATGTGGTAAAATTTTGGGTTTAGGTCCGGATCCACGCTTCTAACAGCCACCCACTAACCTCTCTTGCAAAAGAGATTATGGTTGTAGAAGAGATGAATCGAAAAGGAATGCAATCGAGTGTTTAATGTGGCAGCACTTTGTTGCTTTCAAATGTTTGCCAACTTGTCTTTTTGGGTGGGAAAAGTACACCATTTTATAGACCCATGGGGTCTCTTTGGAAGGGTACGCAAGGATGCCACATGGCGGCCTGCCTTCCCAAGAGGGAAGAGACTCCTTCTTGACTTAGGCTTACATGACTACCCTTGTGATAGTCCCCTAACTGCCAATCTGCCCACCTACGCACGCATGCATAGCAGGCGACAATAATTGATTGTCCTCGGCTGCCACTCGTTTAATGTTTGCTTTTAGATGTTTTAATGTTTGCTTTTGAATGCTTAAAATCTGCCTTTGATTGGTAAATGTCCGCCTTTGATTGGTTAAACTCTACCCAGGCGCAAATGCGAAGTTTTTGTCGCGATATCGCGACGTCGCGATATCGTGACACCAAAAGGGAAACAGGGCGCAGTGGTCGGAGCTGTCACGATATCGCGACAGTCGTGACATCGCGATAGGGCAATGTCATGACTATCGTGATATTGCAACTGTCACGATATCATGACTGTCGTGATATCGTAACTGTCGTGATATCACGACAGCGTGACGTCATGACTGTCACAAAATCATGACTGTCGTGATATCGCGACTGTCGCGATATCATGACTGTCATGATATCGCGACAGTGCAATGTCACGACTGTCATGATATCGTGACTGTCATGATATTGCGACAATGCAACGTCATGACTGTCATGATATCATGACAGTCGTGATATCATGATAGTGCGACATCGCGACTGTCGCGATATCGCGACAACACGATGTCATGACTATCGCGATATTGCGACAGCGTGATGTCACGACTATCGTGATATCGCGACAGGCAGCATTTGCCTAAGTCATTTTTTTAAGTGTAGCATTTGTTTAAGTGTAGCATTTTTTAAAGTGTTTAAAAGCATTTTTGCTTAAGTGTTTTAAAAGCAATTTTTGCCTAAGTGTTTTAAAAGCAATTTTTGCCTAAGCTCAAAACCTGAGCCAGACTTGGAGGATACATTTGATAGTTGGGCCTTCTCACCAGGGAAGGTGGAACGGTCAAAGAAAGCAAACGGGAAATAACCAAAGCACTGTCATGTAACCGAATTGGTACCTTCCAAAACTATTGTGTAAGTGGCTAGGGCCACTGTTTGACCTCTGAGGGCTACCCTGAAGGCTGTGTGTGTCAATGCGATCAATTTTTGTAGTCACATAATCGAATTGGTGTTGTTTTGGTGTCTACATATGCCCCTTTTTGGGAAGCACTGTAGGTGACACAGTGCTGAGCAAAAATAGATAACCAAAGCACTAATGATTAGGGTTTCTTGGTAACCTAACAAAATTTTGATGCCCCAAGTATAGAAAGGACATGCATTCTTGAATCCTTGCTTTTGACGAGCTAAGGAATTTGATTTCAAGTGTTAACCTATTTTGGTGAGGTGTGACTTGAGCTTGGACATTGATCGGTCATGATTAGGCAAAGGGTGCAACCTTTTGTCCACAGGGGAACCTTGTGTTCATGCTTCGGGAATGCCAAGTGTTTGATCAATTTGATTGTTGCTTTTTATCGCCCCAAGCAGGATCGTGATTGTCTTTGTCAATGATTCTTTGAATGCATGTCATTGCTTTGATTGGGTGTGTGCTTGTTGATTGGTGACTAAGTGTGACTACCCCCTTAAGCGACGAATCGATGAGGGAATGACCTTCATGAGAAAAGCGACGAGTCGCTTGACCCAAGATGACTTGTGCAAGGGTGCCTTTAGATGGTTTACCGTTAAGCATGTGCAATTTCTTGACATTTGGACCTATTTTTGGTGGGTACTAACCCTTTTGGTGATGCCATAATGGGGTGAAATCGTTGAAAACCCGTCTTCCCGTGGAGCGGTCCAGCTATGGTAGCCTTCTTGGGGAAGTAAGAGAGTGACAATTTGAGCCCCGACATCGATTTTCTATGCCAAGAGGTTAAGTGCAAGAGCACTTGTGTCCGAAAATGCTTATTGCGATGTTTTTGTGTTGTATTTTTGTGATGTTTTTGTTGTTTTGATTTTCTTGCTTTGTGTATATGTCATGATTTTATGTTATGCACAATGATTGATGTTAATGAATGCATGCTATACTTTATATTGATGTATGCACATGGTATGATAAATGCGATTGTTGTATGTTGATTTATTTTGATGGATGCATATGTTATGATGAATGCAAATGTTTTTGATTTATATGTGATATGCAGAAATGAAATGGATGAATAGAATTTGTGATGTTTGGCTATGGCACCATAGACTTTTTAGAACTCTGTTATTTTGTCTTTAGGCGATTGTTGTGATGCATGACTTTGTATGTATACATGTGGGTTTTTTTTTTGTATTTTTTGATGGTATTGTAAGGATGAAAAGTAGCACAGTTGGTTTAGAAATGTAGCTAAGGTTTTCTGAGACTCAGACAGTTTTAACTTACTAGCTATGACTGTACTTTATCTTACAAGACTTTTGAACAAGGTATGAATCGAACTTGTTTTTGACCAAGCTATTTCAAATCCCTGTGTGTGCAATTGAGTTCATTTATGTGGTATTTTTCAGGATACCGCCAGTGCCAGATGAGGGAATGACCTTCATGAGAAAAGCGACGAGTCGCTTGACCCAAGATGACTTGTGCAAGGGTGCCTTTAGATGGTTTACCGTTAAGCATGTGCAATTTCTTGACATTTGGACCTATTTTTTGTGGGTGTTAACCCTTTTGGTGATGCCATAATGGGGTGAAATCATTGAAAACCCGTCTTCCCGTGGAGCGGTCCGGCTATGGTAGCCTTCTTGGGGAAGTAGGAGAGTGACAATTTGAGCCCCGACATCGATTTTCTATGCCAAGAGGTTAAGTGCAAGAGCACTTGTGTTCGGCAATGCTTATTGCGATGTTTTTGTGTTGTATTTTTGTGATGTTTTTGTTGTTTTGATTTTCTTGCTTTGTGTATATGTCATGATTTTATGTTATGCACAATGATTGATGTTAATGAATGCATGCTATACTTTATATTGATGTATGCACATGGTATGATAAATGCGATTGTTGTATGTTGATTTATTTTGATGGATGCATATGTTATGATGAATGCAAATGTTTTTGATTTATATGTGATATGCAGAAATGAAATGGATGAATAGAATTTGTGATGTTTGGCTATGGCACCATAGACTTTTTAGAACTCTGTTATTTTGTCTTTAGGCGATTGCTGTGATGCATGACTTTGTATGTATACATGTGGGTTTTTTTTTTGTATTTTCTGATGGTATTGTAAGGATGAAAAGTAGCACAGTTGGTTTAGAAATGTAGCTAAGGTTTTTTGAGACTCAGACGGTTTTAACTTACTAGCTATGACTGTACTTTATCTTACAAGACTTTTGAACAAGGTATGAATTGAACTTGTTTTTGACCAAGCTATTTCACATCCCTGTGTGTGCAATTGAGTTCATTTATGTGGTATTTGTCAGGATACCGCCAGTTCCAGATGGGCTTTCAACCGAACCTATACTGAGGATCACCTAATTAGCTCCACTAACTCCTTTGTTGTATTTAGTTAGATTAATTTGCAGTGTTATCCAAGAGACCATAAGCTATCTCATCCTTATGCAAACATTGGTCTGCACACATGCAAAGCGAATGTGACAGACATATCGTCATGCGGGTAGGATACCACCATTGCCAGATAGGTCATCAACCGGACTCGTAATGAGGATCACCTAGATGGTTTTCGAATGCTAAGAATTCCAGGGATTCAAGCTCAGAATATTTGTTGGCTGAATGATTTAGAAATTTTCTTGTCTATATAGTGATGAAAATCACTGTTTATTTTCTATTAATTCTTTTTGAGCGAGGATTTTGAATAGTGGTGATAACCACTGTTATTTGATTTTGTATTTTGAGTATTGTGAGTTTGGGCTTGTGAGTGGCCTTGATCCTTGTGGCCTTGGGGACGACTACGCATCCTTTGTAGGGACGTGTAGTACGAATCCTTATGACATTTGGGAACCAAGGGGGTGATGGAGATTATGGAGTAAGGGCATTGATCTTTTAGGCCTTGGGGATGACTACCCATGCTGGTTAGGGGTAGATAGTACAAATCCTTACAACTTGGAGACCAAAGGTGAATGGAAAGTGTTAGGATGATGATTTGTTGGAATTTTGTTTGTGAATGGCGTTGATCCCTTTTGGGTCTTAGGGATGACTACCCATCCTTGGCAGGGACGTGTTGTACGAATCCTTACAACTTTGGGAACCAACTATGATTGGGATTTGGTAGTGGTGAAAACCACTGTATATGGAGGTGAATGGATAGGAAAGAGCTCATACTTTTGTCAATTCTCAGCATTCTGGAACCATTCACACAGGGGGATGAGCAAGATAACCATTTCACTTATGGTGACCTAGATTACTACGCAGGTTTCATCTTTCGTTCACACAACTTGGGAATTTTTATGTGTTTTAATTTGTGTTGGGATGTTACGTAACAAGGCGTATTTCAAGTGTAACTCTACCTTCATAAAATCTGTCTGACTCGGTACATTACGTAGCTAAAGAGCAAAATGATGACTGAATTATGAAAACTCTTGATACATTAAAAGACCACTGACTCTAGTGTGGTAAAAAGCAATGCATGGTGTTTTTGTTGTTTTTGTAAAATGGAACAAGTGTGGAACAAGATGGACTAGCAGAGCAATTATAGCCTATGGTGCCTTTGACCTGTACGACCACAAATATGCAATGTATGGATGCAATGCTTTAATGCAGCTATGTATTTTTATATTTTTGATGGATTGATTTTTGTGAATATGAAGATGAAGTGCGAGAAGAGCTCTCTATTGATGAATTTGAGTATGCCTAGAAATGAGATGCAAAAAAAAAAAAAATTGTTGTTTTTGATGATTTTTGAATTTTAACTTTTCTTATTTTTGACCAAGCAATTGTGGAAATCCTTGGAGCATTTTAGGATTGACCAAGTTATTATAGAATCCTTGGAGCATTTTTGGGATTTGACCAAGCGATTGCGATAATCCTTGGAGCATTTTTGGGATTGACCAAATGATTTTATGGATTCTTGGAGCATTTTAGGGATTGACCAAGCGATTTTATGGATCCTTGGAGCATTTTTGGGATTGACCAAGCGATTTGATGGATCCTTGGAGCATTTTTGGGATATGGCTCTCTTAGATATGAAATGGTCGCAAATGACTGATATTCAAGGGTTCTTTTTCCTTGATACCATCAAGAGAAGTTAGCCGATACGTCTTGGGTCCTATTTTGCTATCAATGACATATGGACCTAACCAATTTGCCACAAATTTTTCCCTTAGGTGGGATGGTAAACTGGAGTTCTGTTGGTTTTCCTTCAAAACCAAATCACCAACCCGAAAGTCCCTCAAGTGAACTTTCATGTTGTAAGCTTTCTTAAGTCGCTCTTGATAAATACGTAAATGCTCAAGAGCATTAACGCGTCGTTCATCAAGCAACGTAAGCTGGTCTAGCCGGGCCTGCCATGCAGTGTCATCATCGATGAACTCATACATTGATATGCGCAGGGAAGGAATCTCCAAATCTAGATGCATGACTGCCTCGGAGCCATACATGAGCAAAAATGGGGTGGCCCTAGTGGGCGTCCGAATGCTAGTGCGATAGGCCCATAGGGCAAGTGGGATTTGAATGTGCCAATCCTTATGACTATTTGTGATGGTCTTTTTAAGGATGGCAACTAGCATTTTGTTTGACGCCTCTACTTGCCCATTCGCCTGTGGATAATAGGGTATTGAAAAGCTATGCTGAATCTTGTACTTTGTGGTCAAAGCACGCACGTCTTTATTCTTGAAAGGCGTCCCATTATTCGAGACTATTTTGGATGGAATACCAAAATGACATATGATGTTATGTAAAATGAACTCCACAATGTGGGGTCTTGTCGTAGAGGTAAGCAGAACTGCTTCCACCCACTTGGTAAAATACTCTGTGGCCGTTATGATAAACGTGTGATGACCTGATGACATAGGGGAGATATTTCCAATTAGATCAAAGCCCCACTACAAAAATGGCCAAGCAAACTGGACTGTCTGCAAGGCCTAGGAAGGTACGTGCATCAAATTGGCATGATGTTGACACTTCATGCACTTCTTGACATAGGCACAACAATCTCGCTCTAAAGATGGCCAATAATAGCCCATGCGAAGAATGTGCTTTGCAATGGCCATACCACTAAAGTGGCCACCACATGTACCATCATGCGCTTGGGCGATCGCCCAAGTGGACTCTTGTTGGTCCAAGCAACAAAGAAGGATTCCTTCATAGCTGCAACGATACAAAATGTCTCCTATTAAGACATACTTAGCCGCTTTCTGCTTGAATGCTAGTTTTGCGGCATGCGTCAATCCAAGTGGGAGATTACCTAACTTGAGGTAGTCTCTAATGGGTAGATACTAGTCTTGTTGATCAAAAACCTCGACAGTGTGAACAGCCAATCCCTCTTGAAGTTCATCCCTAGCAAACGCTGAATGGGATAGAACCTGTAAGAATAGAGTTGTGTTGCTATTAATGGGAGTAGGGGAGAACAAGGACCCCCAGTTGGCACATTTCAGATGATCTTGGATTCGAGAGAACTTATCCGAGGATGGTTCAATCTGGATCATGTGGATTCCTGGCATCAAGTCTAAGCTTACACGATCCATCGCGGATTGTGATAAGTTTTTGAATTGAATGGTTGTCATATCACCGAAAAGGTCTTGCGGAATTAGTGACCCCAAGGAGGCCATTGTGTCCGCAAAATGATTCAATGATCGAGGGAGTGCCTCGATGTCATACCACTCAAGTTTTTCCAGGAATTTTTCCACAAGGGCTTTATAAGCCTGCAGGAGTGGGCATTTGCATTGATATACCCCTTTGACTTGATTGACAATTAACAACGAATCACCAAAGATATTTAGTCTTTTGATGTTCATGGCGATTGCTATCTGAAGACCTAGGAGCAAGGCTTCATACTCTGCATTATTGTTGGTGCACAGGAAGTTTAATTTAAATGATAGGGGCATTGGAGCACCCTACGATGTGAAGAATACAATTCCCATGCCACCACCTTGCTCATATTTAGAACCATCGAAGAATAGGGTTATGTCGGCCTGTGACTCAGGCTCATTAGAATCTAGCGATTTTGAGACATGGAAGACCCCATCATCGGGTAGTTCTATGACTAGAGGTTGATCGTCTTCAAGAGGAGCCTCCGCTAGTTGATCGGCTATGACCTGTACTTTGATAGATTTTTGTCCAATAAACTCAATGTCAAATTATGTCAACAACATGATCCATTCTACCATGCGACTACTATGATAAGTACGACTCATCATGTATCGCAATGGATTCTCCTTAGACACAACATACGTAGTGTTGCTCAGTATGTAGTGGCATAGCTTTTTGGTAGAAAACACCACAGCCAAGCAGATTTTCTCAACGTATGCATAGTTAAGTTCATAACTGACCAGGGTGCGGCTAATATAGTAAGTAGCCTGTTCCTTGTGAAGTTCATTCTTCTGGGCTAACATGGTGCCCAGTGCCACCTCAATAGCTGAGATGTATAAGTAGAATGACATTCCTGGTCTAGGTGGTGCCAATACTGGCGGTGAAGCCAGGTATTGTTTGATGTAGTCAAAGGCTAACTGGCACTCATCATCCCAATGAAATGTGACCCCCTTGTGTAATAATTTATTCATGGGTCAGCACTTGTCAGATAATTGTGCTATGAAGCGTTTAATCGATGCAACCTTTCCTTGAAGACTTCTGAGCTACTTGATGGTAGTTGGGGGAACCATTTCAAGGATTGCCTTGACTTTCTTTGGGTCCACCTCGATTCCTCACTTTGAGACTATGAAACCCAAGAGTTTTCTAGATGTGATGCCAAATACGCACTTCTTGGGATTTAGTCTAACTTTATGCTCCATGAGACGATCGAGGATCTTGCTTAAGTCATCGATATGATTTGAGCACAAAAGAGACTTGGCTAACAAATCATCCATGTAATATTCTAGAGTTTTATGCATGTAGTAATGGAAGATGTACGTCATGGCACGTTGGTAGGTGGCACCAGCATTTTTAAGGCCAAAAGGCATGACCTTATAACAAAATTTCCCCCAAGGCATTGTGAACATCATTTTTAGTTGGTATTCAAGATTGATACGAATCTGATTGTATCCTAAGAAACCATCCATGAGGGAGAGCATTTCGTGACCTACTGTAGCATCTACCAATGCATCGATGCTTGGAAAGGGGAAATCATCCTTAGGACTCACTTTGTTTAGATCTCAAAAATCGGTGCATATGCGAATCCTCCCGTCGAGCTTCTTGACGAGAACCATGTTGGACAGCCATGGTGGATAATCCATGTAGATGACAAACTGTGCATCCAATAGCTTTTGCAATTCATCTTTAACCATCAAGGCTACTGTTGGGTGCATCTTATGTAGTTTTTGCTTTACGGGCTTGATTGTCGGATCAAGCATTAAATTATGCATGACTAGTTGCGGATCTAGCCCCGTCATGTCTCTGTATGACCATGCAAAAACCTCCTTCTTCTCTTTGAGAAGGGTAATGTAGTCGGCTTGATCTTTGGGGGAAAGACTTACCCCCAGCTTGAGAATCTATGGATTCATTGGATCTGTGCTGATATCTACGTTAGTTGTCTCCTCAACTGACATGTGGGATCTGTCCTCCAACTGATGTGGAGTCAGGATCAAATGGATATCATTAGCTAAGTTTAGATCTACGTTTGGAACCTTGGGTCCCTCTTCAGCTTGAAAAATATCCTGAGTTGTCCCTGGGGTAAAATGAGGCTTTTCACCGAAAGGCCAGTACTCTGATGGTGATAAAGGTGAATTGACGCAATCCTAGTCGATGGCATCTATGTCTAGATGCAATGACCATGCTGGATCGGTCGGATTGCGGATGGGTGCGGTCAAATCAATGGAGATCATGTGGATGGAATGAATTTGGTCTCCATTACCATAGGTATGATACCTTGAACATTCTGGATGCTCCCTATACTCTGGATCTAGTTCTAAGGTAACGGTCACGAATGGATCTGCCCTATGTGCTGATAGGAAGATAGGGTCTTCTCTCGGCACTGATGTCATGATAGGGTCTCGGGGTGGACGATGCTCATCGTAGATTTGGAGCCATGGATCCAAGACTTGGTCCCACCCCGCTGGGTCTACATACCACTCATGCCCTAACCTTATTCCTAATTGTCCCATTAGATCTTCATGAGTTAAAGGGTGATTGTGCCATCGTGCATGATTGAGATAGTCCATCTTAGTCTCATCTTCTGAATCACTTTCAGAGATCCAAAAATATTCATTTTCTTCAGCAATTGTTTGCAACGTTGAGGGTTCTCCTTATTCCAGCAAATTAATCTAGTCCCATTGTGGTTGTTCCACTCTTTGTGGAGGGACCTAATTCTTTTGACACTGTATTGACTCAACTAGAACCTCTAAGGGGAACAACTTCAAAAATATGTTTGGATATCGTTTATGTTCTCTTTTGGGATTAGTGTTTGAACTTTCACCTCTCTCTAGCAAAGGAGAGGGATTATTGATGTTACCAAGGGTTTTTGTTGACCATGGGAGGTAATATCCCAATGTATATTCTGTATTTGGGTTGGCATAAGGATCTAATGCCAATCCACCCTTGTTACCTATTTCTAGGCCTTGCATGTTTTCTACCAAGATGTCTAAGGGTAGGGGGTGGTTGAACCCTACTCCCGACTTATCATATGGCATTTGGTATCTTGGTTGGCAAAGGACACGCATCCCTTGCTCATATTTGCCTAGATCATATCCATGCCAATTGCATTGGCCAAGATATCTTAGAGCGAAGTCCGGGTTTGATAGATAGTTGATATTTTTAGCAAAAGGCTCTTCGTCTTCGTCCTTTTGCTTGCATGGTTCAACACCATGATCAAGGCCCCCATACACAAAATTTGTATGGTTTGGTGGGTAGCCTAGAGGAACAACTATTCCTATGGGAAGGCGAGGTCTCCCCATGTCCTGTACTAATTCTACTACGGGCGTTGCCACAACATTCTACACTAGATACTCCCCCAGGCCTGTACTGGCCATTTCAACAGTAATTTTTGATGCTTGGGAGGGAGGGAATGGGAGTCCTTCTTGAGTCCATTCCATGTTTTGTGGGTTAGGAGTCTCATCTTTCGTTGTGCTAGGTGTTTCTTATATTGATACTGTTGATATTGTTGGCAACCCTTCTTCTAAGGGCTGAGCTTCTTCCAAGATCTGTTTTCCCTTGTCCTTCTATTTAGCCATGACAGGTGGCATTGGTAGTGAAGGAGCAGATGATGAAGACTCACCTGGCTGGGATTTTGATGATTTGGTCACCAGTGATGCCTACGGTATTGGACCCTATTTAGATGGATTTAACTAGAAATCCAAATGCATTGAAGGGAGGGTTGATTGAGGCATTAATTGCACTACATTGCAATAGTTGAAGGGGTCTAAGTCCATCGGGACTACATGAACTTCTCCTTCAAATGCATACTTTAGACACTGGTGAGCGATCGAAGGGACACACTTCATGTCCTTGATCCATGGCCGCCCTAGCAGTATGTTATAAGCCATCTTGCATTCCAAAACATGGCACAATGTTGGTATTGTCTTTTGTCCTACCTGGACAGGTAGAACAATTATGTCGACTGTCAAGCTTATTGCATCGTTGAATGCTCGTAGTGTGTATGTGGAAGCCATGATATGAGAGGCTGGTAGCTTCAGATGTTTTAATGCTACAGTGGTAATGATGTTACTAGACGAGCCAGTATCTACCAACACTCTCTTGTATGGGATCCTGTTGACCCGTGCGATAACATGCAGGGGTGGATCTGCCATGTCATTCGATATTGTTTTAACTTCATCCTCTCTAAAGGTAATGACCGTCTCTGTACATCGTTTCACATGTCCCACGAAGTTGTTGAAAGAACACTTCATGAGGCTGTAATTCGATGGCTTTCAAAATTTCCATGAGAGCTTCTCTATGGGGTGTTGACTGTTGAATAAGCTCATAAATGGAAAGCCTATCCGATGTGGTCCACAAACTCTACGTGAGTTTGGTCCATATTGTGACCTCGGGTCTAGGCGGAGGCAACTGCACAGGGCGTTGTTGAGGCCGCGACATTGTTGGAACTTCCCTTGTAGCTACCTCGGGGACAACTACTGGGTACTTTTTGTTCCTGGTCACTATGCTGATCATTCCCACAAATCCTTGCATGGGAAGATTCTGTCACACCTCATTAACATGGAGAGGTTTTTCTTGTGCCTTGTGGGTATGCAAAGGGTCCTTGAATACCCCCATTTGTTGATTATTTGGCGCTATGGGGTTGTCTACGGCCAATGTTTTATTGTCAATCAAATCTTGGATTAATCCTTTGAATTTCCAACATCCATTCGGGTCATGTCCCCTTCGCCTATGGAATCTACAATATAATTCATCTCTGTATCCCTTAGTCTTGGGAATGTTAGGATCTACAGTTTGGATTTATGGCAGGGTGACTAAATTTTCCGTTGACAAGCGGTCAAATAGGGAGTCCCTGGACTCCGCATAAGGGGTGAATTATCGCCTAGGGTGATGCTACTGATTCTGCTCCTATTTTTTATTATCTCTTTCATAACTAGGAGGCACTGCCTGGTAATTAGCATTTTGGGGCTATATTTCTTGCACAGGCTTGGGGACATTTATCGCAACTTGATTAACCGTAGCGGGTTGTGATTGCGTAGTCTTGGTCTTAGTGGTTTTGTTCCACTCTTTCTTTTTAGGCTTGGCAATTGCGCCCTCACCTATTTTGATCTCTTTTATAACTCTAGCTTACGCAAAAGATTCTTCTAGGCTGGTGTATTGCTACAACAACAATAGCCCAGAGATTGATTTTAAGCAACTCTATGCAAACATCTGCATGAGGTCAGACATAGGGGGAAGGTAGGGTAGCTTAGAAAGCAAAGCCCTCCATCGATTCCTGTATGCCGCCATTGTCTCTTCCTCATATTGCCTGAGACTGGCCAGATCACTCAGTGATGCCTTCTTCTTTGTGTTGAAGGCAAAGCGTTCAAGAAATGCATCTACTAATTGATCTAGGTTGTTTATGCTGTGTTTTGGTAATTGTGTGAAGAAATCTAAGGCAGGGCCTGCGAATGTGGTTATGAATGTCCTAAGAAACAATGCATCATTATCTTGAATGCTGAAGCATTGGCTTAGGAATCTTGTGACATGTTCTTGTGCGTCTTCTTCACCTTTAAAGATTGCCAATTGAGGCAACTTGAAATGTTCGAGGTAAAGAGGTGTGGGCACTGAAGGATGCACTGGATGACTGTGGAGTTGACGTAACATGGGATTTTGATGCCCATAAGCTTTTGTCTCCATAGACTCCAAACACTCTAATAGCGCTTTGTATGCATCGAAAGATTTTATTTCTTCCTCTTTTGTTTGCTCTTGTTGTGAGTTATGGGAGACTGGAGGCCTATGGGGGGGTGGTCGAATGGCAGCCCTCCCACCTTGATGGGGTGTTTCGGCCCATTCTATTTCTGGTTCATACTCATATACTTCTTGAGGAGTCTCTAGTCGAGACCTATGACCCTGATTGAGTCCTCGCTGAGGGTACCCATCATTGTTTTAGGGAGTGGCCTCCCTCTCGGGTCTATAAGGTCTCGAAGGCAAAACTTGACGAGGTCGCGAAGACCTATCCTGCACCAAAGGGTTGTGCCTCTCATATTGTTCTACTTTTTGGGTGTGAGGGGTTCGCACCCTCTCAGGTAGTTGATAACGTAGCTCATCCGCTTCACGCTGCATGCACTCTTTATTAAGGCGGTATAAGTACTCTAACTCCTGATGACCTTGCTCAAGCTGCGTGATTCAAGCTTGGTGGGTGGCATGTCTGGTGACTTTCGGGTCAATTTGGTCCGCCCTCTTTTGCTCAAGAGGCTTGAATTTTTCTCCTATGTGTTTGCCTTGATCTTGATGATCTAAAATTTCAATGGGTCGCTTCCCTCTATCGAGGTAGGCGACATTTACTTGAGGCTCTAGCCTCGATGGGTGATCATGATATCTAGCAGGTGCAAAAATGCAAGGTTCCCACGCTGTATGTTGTTCCCAAGGAATGCGATGGTCTTCCTCGTACTCCCTTTCATGGGTGTGAAAAGGGCAGGCAGAGTGAGCTTGCCCTGTGTGGAGAGCCCTGTGCTCTAGGTTTTGTCTTTATGTTCTAATGGGAGGTAAAGGAGAGGTACTGTATTCATGCTATCTCTCCTCATGGACACTGTGCCTCTCTAGCACTTCATCGCACTATGGCCACTCAGATTTAGCCTCAAAATGCGGTTTTCTATTTACATTGAGATCTACATGTAAAGCTTCTTCTCGAAAGGGGTTGTGTTGAATGGGCAAACTCCACAGAGGAGGGTCCCAATAATTCCTTCTTAATGTGGACTCTCTTGTAGGCCAGGCCGCCAAGGCGGTATGGCCAAGTCCTCAGGACTAAAGTGAAGGCGACCAGCACCCTCTCTTTGTGCACCTTCCGCAGCGTCCGCCCTTGATTGGGCTTGGCTATGGGTGTACACCATTGTGGTGCTTCTCTACTATCTAAGCAGATTTTTATCTCATTTATGATGATTTTTATTTTTGTTACACTAAGCAGAAATGAACACACACATACACAAACAGTGATTATCTCTTTTAAAGATTAATAGTGTGTCCTAAACTGGTTTAGTGCATTTTGATGTTTTTTTTGTTTTTGCAAGTTTTTAAGAATGTTTAAATGCATAATGTTGGCTCATATGACTCCCATAAATGGTCGCCCATTCAATATACCATTGTTGGACCGATATACCAACCTCTCTATATACCCACCCTTACGAGAGGGAAACTATAGGTACGTGAGAGCAGATGGTACATAGAACATAGGCGGTACGGAAGGGGGATTGTCCTGTTAATGACACCTACCATAGAAGACTTATCCTCGTGCGCATGGGAATCACCCCAGCAACACTCGGTCAGCTTTCGTCAAGATTTACGCCTAACAACAGTGACAATCGGGGTGATGGATGCAAAATCAAGCCAAGGTGGTGATGAAATCCACCGATGGTCTTGATCAAGGGCTGGGGTTTTACGACCAGCTCCTTCATTTAATTTTACCACGTGATGTGTGTGGTGTTCATTTTATTTAATGAAAATGAAACAAGCATAAACAACTTTCCCTAAGCAAGTAAAAGTTGACAAAAAAATAGAAACAAAAAATAATAATAAAAATAAAATAAAAAAAATGACAGGTACAGTTTTGGAACTTTACCTCTTTTCTACTCAAATCGACTGTCTTTTCTGCCCAAATCGGCTGTTTCTGATTCGGCCTAGTACCTTTAAGCACAAAAAAACATAGATTTCAATCAATTTCTGAATCTAAAAAAAAATAGGGGACAGGGTCCCACCGTGATCACCACTGAAAGCATGAGATTTCAGAAAAAAGAAATGCTAAGATGCAATGAAAACAAAACTAACTATATGCTAAATGAATATGCATAAAATAGGACGAATGTAATCGAATCAACCAAAAAATAAAGGAGAAAGCAAGAGCACAGCCCCTTTTATATTAATGAGATTCCAAACTCGGTTACAATCCACTTCCTCCCGTTTTATGGGGTAGGAGTGTTAGCATGTTTTAGTTACAATCATGATTAGTCTTCCGTCTTCTGCATGCCCACATTTAAAATGGGTGGGCCAAAGCATTGCCGCCGCTTACGATGATGAATCCTTGCTTGCTGCTTCTCCTGCGATCAAAGAAACAAAAGGCTTTAGTAGCACCTGTAACAAAAGGATAGAGCGTTTGACTTTAGAAATTAATAAGAAACATGTGCGAAAGATTGATTAAACCAGTGAATAAAATAACTCAGGCTGCTGCCAGCAAAACAGTCGATGAATCTAATCATTGTTACCTGCAAGTAGTGAGATAGCAAAAGCCGTGAGAGCATGATGAAATCTAATTAAAACATTATGAAATCGAATACACATTCAAATTAGACGTCGCTACCTGCAAGTTAATGGGATAGCAAAAGCCGTGAGAGCATGATGAAATCTAATTAAAACATTATGAAATCGAATACACATTCAAATTAGACGTCTCTACCTGCAAGTTAATGGGATAGTAAAAGCCGTGAGAGCATGATGAAATCTAATTAGAACATTATGAAATCTAATACACATTCAAATTAGACGTCGCTACCTGCAAGTTAATGGGATAGAAAAAGCCATGAGAGCATGATGAAATCTAATTAGAACATTATGAAATTGAATACGTAAGCTATCTAAATAGCATAGAGTGTAATGTGAAATAAACACGTGATAACGAAATAAATTAAATTGAAACTAAGAGCGTGCAGGGTGCCCGAGCGGGCCGCCCACCGTTGGAATTTGATTTTGACGCCAATCCACTAGGGATGGGCTCAAAATCTCAGAGAATGTGGTGTTGTCGAATTGATGGATCAAATGTGGTAAAATGTCGGGTTTAGGTCCGGATCCACGCTTCTAAAATCCACCCACTAACCTCTCTTGCGAAAGAGATTACGAGTGTAGAAGAGATGAATCGAAAAGGAATGTAATCGGGTGTTTAATTTGGCAGCACTTCATTGCTTTCAAATGTCTGCCAACTTGTCTTTTTGGGTGGTAAAAGTCCACCATTTTATAGACCCATGGGGTCTCTTTGGAAGGGTATGCAGGGATGCCACGTGGTGGCCATGCCTTCCCAAGAGGGATGAGACTCCTCCTTGACTTGGGCTTACATGACTGCCCTTGTGACAGTCCCCTAACTGCCAATCTACCCACCTACGCGTGCATGCACAATAAGCAACAATAATTGACTGTCCTCGGCTGCCACTCATTTAATGTCTGCTTTAATGGTTTAATGTTTGCTTTTAGATGTTTTAATGTTTGCTTTTGAATGCTTAAAATCCACCTTTGATTGGTCAACGTCCGCCTTTGATTGGTTAAACTCTGCCCAGGCACAAATGCAAAGTTTTTGTCGTGATGTCGCGACGTCGCGATATCGTGACACCAAAATGGAAATAGGGCATAGTTGTCGGAGCTATCATGATATCATGACAGTCATGACATCATGACAGTTGTGACATCACAACAGTCACGACATCGCGACATCGCGATTGTCACAAAATCGTGATAGCGCGACGTCACGATAGCGCGACGTCGCAACTGTCATGATATCATGATAGGCAGCATTTGCCTAAGTCATTTGTTTAAGTGTAGCATTTGTTTAAGTGTTTAAAAGAAGTTTTGCCTAAGTGTTTGAAAAGCAATTTTTGCCTAAGTGTTTTAAAAGCAATTTTTGCCTAAGCTCAAAACCTGAGCCGAACTTGGAGGATACATTCGATAGTTGGGCCTTCTCACCAGGGAAGGTGGAACGATCGAAGAAAGCAAACAGGAAATAACCAAAGCACTATCATGTAACCGGATTGGTACCTTCCAAAACTGCTGTGTAAGTGGCTAGGGCCACTGTTTGACCTCTGAGGGCTGCCCTAAAGGTTGTGTGTGTCAATGCGATCAGTGTTTGTAGTCACATAATCAGATTGGTGTTGTTTTGGTGTCTACAATTAGATTCTCAATTAATAGTTTTTTTCAATATTTTCTATTGTTGCTCCAATTTTCTCTTGTAGCAACTTGACTATAGATGTAAGGTTTTCCATCCTCTTGCTAGAGTCCCCTGAACTTCTAGATTTATTTTACTTTCAAGGATAAGTTGCAGCTTCTTCCTGTAGAGCCCACCCTAGTTTCCTAGAAGACCCCCTTCTCAATATATGTGTCATTTCTTCCTTCCCACAAAAGGATCTAGGTCAGGTTATGATTCCCAATAAGAATATATACTTTATAGGATTTTTACTCATTGGTCTAACCGATGAATACAACATATAGCACCCACCTAATCCCAAATCAACTTAAGATTCCTATACAAGTAAGTCCTATTAAAAAGTAGCACATCATGTCAAGGTTCAACCTAGGTTCTTTTCATAGAAGCATTGAATAATATGACCTAAGTTTTGATACAAATTATAATGACCCACAAACTTGACCCAAGGAAGAGAGCTAATTATTTTTATACAAGGGTTAACTCATAGAGAAGACCCAATATTTTTATCAATATAAGACATCCCATATTGAGTTTATTATTGTTGTATATGACACCCAAGTGGGTAGGAGTGACCAACTTCTTGTAACTTCCTAAGGTTCACTTTTCTAATCTCACCATTAGATAATATGTTCTTAGTGATACCTCCATTTCCCTTACACTCACTTGTACAACACAACTTGATCATGGCATAGGAATTACCCTATAAGGTCTATAATACTTCTAACCCTACATATTATCATCTATTAGAATTTTTATGATGCGATGATTTAGTGATTAGTTAGTTTTATATCTCCATGAAATAACTAAGACCATTACCACTCACCTAATAATAATCATGGTCACACTTTTTCACTTGCAAGGTGCCACCGCTATACTACCCTATGAATGATTTAATGGATTTTTCCATATCAATCCACCTCACCGCTATGGTTTTTCATTCATAATTACCTAGTTGAATTGTCTAACCCAAGGGTTTGCCATATCTTGACTCTAGGAATTACTAATATGGTGCTACTAACATGCCTAGAATAACCCTTTCCAACCCAAGGGTCCTAAACAACATTTATAACCATTTTTCTAAAAGTAAATAGAGTGTTATATTAAATTATAACCAAATTCAATTAACATATTGCTAAGTACCAATAATTTATATTCTATAAGAGAATCATTATAAATTTTTATACTAACATTAACTTATCATTGATAAAGTGGATTTTTCTACTACTTCCACTATAACATTAGAAAAATTACGTAGATTCTTAGTTATCATAAAAGCAAGTAAAACAAGTTCTAGAAATTCAAATTACAACTTTGTTAACTAATTTCCTTAATTCTCTTTGAACATATAATAGTTATAGATCATCTACCTTGTTATCAATAACTTATTTCTAATATCTACATGAAAAAGTGAATCAACATCTACAAAATTCTTAAATATTTTTTTCATTAATTAAATTCAATAACACAACTCTTCCATTTTATCAACAATGATTTATTTCATTCTTAAATAAATAACAATAATATTTACAAGATATCTATTCCTTCATCATAATATTTATATATCATAACTTCAACACAAGATACTTTTTAAGTAATTTCCATTTCCAATTACAATACTATATTTCAATATTTATATTAATGATTCCTAGCTCATCGTCTTTGACAAAACCTTGTACCTGATACGTCTTATCCATCAAAATTGAATGAAAGTTTAGGGATTACGATAACTCTTAAATGCATATGCAAACTTAACATGCACTATGCAGGAACATTCAACAATACAAGAACATACAATATGTAAAAATAAATCATGCATGACATTGCAAGTTTAAAAGAATTCCATACTTCCTTGATTATGGATTCCTTAGCTATTCATACCTTATCCATCTCTTAAAAACTTACTATTTAATCCTTCAAATAATAACTTCTCATTTCCTAATATTTATAAAATTATTCATAACATTAATATTGATAAATTAACAAACACAATATTTAATCATTATTATTAAGGTAAAATTCTTCCATATTAATTAATAGTTTCATTCTTATAACTTAATAAAACTATTAATTAATTATTTTATTAATATATTAATATTAACAAATATAAAAACATATTAATATAAAAAATCATCCATATTAATTAATAGTTTTTTTGTTGTCACTAAATAAAATTATTAATGAATTACATAATAGTTAAAAACACACTATAAACAAAATTTTAAATAATATTTTTATTCATAAGATTTAATAAAGCCATTAATTAATAATCTAACTAATATATAACTATCTTTTATATATATATATATATATATATATATATATATATATATATTTTTTATATATATATCGAGAGTTATCAATTTTGATGCGCTTATCTCATTTTTTGGGGGTGTGATAGATAGGCGCCTCGAAATTGATAACATTAAGCGTTTATAGATATATATATTTTATATATCTAAGCTAGTATTAGAAGAAATATGAAATAAATAAATAAATAAAAACTATGGAAATAGTTATCTAATACCACCTAATAAACCTATGTATGGAGTAAAATAAGCAAATGCATAACACAGTTTCGTCTATAATCCATAACCAAAAAAAATACATAATGAATGGTCTACTTGTATTATAATAATGTAACCCAGCTTCAATATAAAAAATATTTACGAATAGCTTCCACCATCGCTTGGGCAAGCGTCACATAGGTTATAAAAGTCTTAACAATAATATTGCGCATGCAGATACCAAAGTACCTTGCATGAAGATAATGACAACCTTCATGAGCATGCCCTTAGGGTTTTGCAGAGGCACAATTAAGAATGAAAAGCACAAATATTTTCTAAGAGGAACATATACCAACGAATAATATAAAGAAGTATATATTTAAAAGCAACGTAGCGAATTCCACAAGCAGACAAAAGAAAATCCAAAGGCAAAAGCAAAATCATGATTAAAATGTCAATGCACAGCAATCAAAACATACACAACAATATTTCAAGGATAGGATATGCATAACCCTAACCCTAATGTTGGAATGGTATTGTAAACAAAACATACAAATAACATTTTTTATCAACCAACAAATAAGGCATGGGTACTTGTGGCTTCCATAGCCATTATTGCTATTCAGAATAAGAATATATATTGAGAATAAAAATATTAAAAAATAATATCAACATTTATGTTTTTAATAAATTTTGTATAATAAATAATTTGATTATTAAAAAAACACTTTACAAAAATATTACTACCTTACAAAAATTTATATAAAATTTAATTTTTAATTAAATAAATTATAATTAAAAATAAAATATTAAATTTGCAGAAACTTGGAAATTAAATATCTAGTAGACACAAGATACAAGAAATTAAATATCTTGTCGAAACAAGATACAAAACTAAAACCATGCAACAAGATCTTAACAAAACCACATTTTAAAACTGCAGTCTAAAACCATGCCAGCTACCTACGCTATCAAACGACACTATCGCTTTCCGACTCCATCTTTTGCAGAGCAAGAAGCTGTGTAGAACTCGGGGAATTACAAGCCTGAGACTCCATTGTTCCTTCCAACATCCGTACGACTTGAACCATGCTTGGTCGATCGTCCTCCTCTTCTTGAATGCATAACATCCCGACCACTGCAGCTCGTCTCACCTCTTCAACATCTGCTTCGTCAGCTATGCATAACATAGAACTATAACAGATTTTACCCATCTAACACCGAAACTGTACACATCTACTCTGGTAGTGATTGGGAGGCCGTAGATCCACTCTGGAGCCAAGTATCCTCTCGTTCCTCTTGTCGTGGTCAATACCCGGCTGAAATCCCTACCCAATAACTTTGCAAGCCCGAAATCACCGAGCTTTGGGCGGAAGTCTTCGTCCAGAAGAATGTTCGCAGGCTTAATATCGGAGTGGATGATACGATCTCTGCATTCTTCGTGGAGATAAAGTAGTCCTCGTGCAGTGCCTAACACGATCTCAAATCTTAAAAAATATATTTATAGAGTAGACATTTGGTTTTCAAATAAATTCCTATAATGAGTAATATAGCTTATTCATTGTAAACATATCATAAAAGAATACTTATTCATTATAAACTATATTTAATGAAGTTTTTTTCTATATATTTGATTATAGGGGTCTTATTTAATATTGTTTGAATTTTTTATGCAATTTCTTTGAAGAATGATAAGATAAAATATTTAAACAAGTCAATAAAATATAAAATGTAAGTGTAATAAATTCATTTGTCAATGATAGTTCATGCGGTTATTCTTAAAATTTTGTATTAGATCTAAATTCTTAAAAAAAAAATCAATTTTAGTAAGACATTTTTTCAAAAGATTTTATTGAATGTCAAGCATAGAAATACTTTATATTTATTATTAAAAACTCATACTCAAGGTTTCCTTTAAAACTATAAAACATAATCCTAAGACTAAGAAAGAAAAAGACACTAAGTAACAAATGTTTCTCCACATGGCATGTAGAGAAGCATAAATTTTTTATTTATTTTAAATAAAATAACAAGTACTATTTTCAAATTTGATATAAATATAGTAAAAAAATAACTTAATTAATGTTCAAATCTCATACTTAATCAAAAGTCAAGTGTTAGCACCAAAGAGATTAATTTGAGTATTCAAACCCTAATTCCTCATCTCGTCCAATATGAAAGTACATTCATTCAAACATATGATCTTTCTTTAAGTGAATTGTGATAGGAATTCATTTTTAAGAGGCATAATTATATTCCATGACATCCCATATATATATGATATTGTCGAAGATATATCTACTCACAATCAACTATATTTGCTCTAATATTATATTTAGAGAAACCATAAACTAAATTTTGAAAAGCTACTCTATGGAATTTATTCCTATATAGATATATGCTCAAATTCATTCATCCCTACCCTAAGCTTGTCAAAGCAGTGGTGAAATATTATGATCTAAAGATAATGACGATGTACAAGGTGGAAAGGTAGAAGTTGTTCACCATCACAAAAGAGGTAATCCAAAATGCATTTGTAGTAGGAGCATAACGAGGTAAACTTCTTAAGCCCATTAGCATAAATGAGCAAAGGAGTTATTTATAAAAGAATGCTTTCGTATTTTGGTTGAATAAGCTTATATGAAAAATTCCCAAGGACTTTTCAAAGAACCCTTTAAGCTTGGAAACTTTAGAGATACTCTACAAATAATATTATCTATGTTGTCTATAATTATAGGGTTATTTTTTACAAATTTGTGTATTATTATCAAATATCCCTTGCATATGAGGTCACCAATGTGTGCAAATATGAGGGGACTACTACTAGAAACCCTATATTCTTTGAATGGGATCATTTATTAAGCGCTCATATTCAATTAGTTTTCCTAAAAATAAAAGAGATCAATTTTTTTCTATCCATCATTCTTAGCCTAGTTGTTTCTCTTCCACATGCCCTCAAATTTACATAGTATTAGGGTAACTAAAATAGATAATAATTTCTAAATAGTTGATTAGAATTTTATCCTTAGGGAGACATCTTCTTATTTGAATTTTAATGGAATTTTTCTTGGACTTGATCTATCATCTATGTATGGTCAAATATCCCACCTCAATTCTAAATCCATATACAAGCTAAGGGGTAAGAAAAGTAAAATAGGAGATTGGTACTTCTTACTAGATGGGACCATAATTGAGTGTATGATTTTCTTGGAAAAACCTATTTGCTATCATACTACATCACAAACTAGATAGTTGGTATGGATTTGTGTAGGTAGATAGTAAAGTGGATAAGAATTTTGGTTCTTGGGCCAAAAAAACTTGCACCTATCGCTACCCCTTTAGGTTCAAAGACATAGCAATGACAACAAGGGAAAAAGCAAAAATTTTGGATGATAATCTCATCATCCTTTAGCTACTAATTGTGCCTCACATGTGGTACTATGACCTAAAGAGTAAGTTCAAAGTAAAATTATCATAGCTAAACAATAATACACCTACATTTGACCATTTTTCACAGTCAAACAATTGATCAATTCAAGAATAATTATGAGAATAGCATCATGGAAATAAATATACTTTAGATGAAAGAAAGACCTCCATGTAGGATATGTTATGAGTATACATAGATTTGTGATCCAGTAAGAAATAAATATCAATGTGTAAGTGATGACATTTTTTTTTAATTTACATGGTGGAATTGATAGCCACCACGAATTTGAGTAGGACATCTGGATTTTATGGCAACCAATGTATTCTACGTTATCCACCCTAGAAGCCGCCACACAAATCTTCATGCAGTTCACCCCTATGACCACCATGCCACAATCATTTTAAATCTTTTATGCCATAGAAAGCACTAGGAAAGTAACAAGCGTTCAGTCCAGCAAGGCTCAAGATTAGAATTTGAAGTATGTTTATAACCCAAACAAAACACACAAAGTAGACAAGGTGATTATCTCTTTTAAATTTTACAAACACAAAATCAAATGATCAAAGAAGCACACAAGCAGAAAATGTAATTATCTCTTTTAAATATTATGTGTTCCTAAACTATTTGATGCACTTTCGGTTTTTTGCTTTTATAAATAATATATTTCATGTGTTTTGAAGTTTTGTTGATGTAACTCTCAATTATTAAAGGTATTTCACCTATACACTCGTATCTTGACAATTGACAATGAAATTTCGATCACATTTTTAGTCTCACAATGACACTGAGAGGGGGGTGAATCAGTGTAGCTCTTTTAAAACTTAAATCTTCAACTCTTAAAGCCGAAACAATGAAAACTTGAAACCAAATAAAACAAGTATAACAAGAGAACATCACACAACACAAGATTTATCGAGGTTCACCGATTTGGCTACATCCTCAAAATGATTGTTTGGACTCCCATCCAAATCCAACCTTTGCAAAGCACCAAATTTACAATTAATTTATCAGCACCCACTGGAAGGAGCACCAACCCCTGATTTATTTGCACTAATAGAAAGGAACACCAACCCCTGATTTATCTACACCAACAGAAAGGAGAACCAACCCCTGATTTATCTACACCAACAGAAAGGAGTACCAACCAACTTGTTATGGCCTCTTTGAATGGCATATTTAAAACCTCTAATTTTTTTTTTTGTTTCTCCTTCCATGACTGTTCATTTTCTCCTTTTATGATCGTTCATTTTCTCCTTCGATGACTATTTGTTTTCTCCTTCGATGACTGTTCGTTTTCTCCTTTGATGACTATTCGTTTTCTCCTTCGATGACTGTTCATTTTCTCCTTCCATGACTATTCATTTTCTCCTTCCATGACTATTCATTTTCTCCTTCCATGACTATTTGTTTTCTCCTTCCATGATTATTTGTTTTCTCCTTCCCTTGTGCATGCATGTGTTTTGGTTTCCAAAAGGGATTTTCATTTCTATTTTGTGGCCCTTCATTTCCTTTTCTCCACATGGGCATGCGTCCACTTCTTCCCATCTGTAACGACCATCTTAAATGATTTCAAATCATTAAAGATTCCTTATGTAACATTTTGTCTTATTCATTGAATTTTGTCCTTATGTGACAAATTACCTTATCCAATCTTCAATTTATTCCTTATAGGTCCACGTCACTATGTAGTCTTCAGTTTCACTATCCTGGTGTTCATCACTAATATCGGATGCACTGTCAACTACTTTGTTCCTTTGGCAAAAATGCAACATGTCGCGATATCACGACACTTTTGTTTCTCTGCCTGCCTGCCCTTTTTGAGTCACAAAAATGTAACATGTCGCGATATCGTGAAACTTTTTTTTCTCTTCCTGCCTATCCTTTTTGAGTCACGAAAATGTGACATGTCACGATATCGTGACACTTTTGTTTCTTTGCCTGCCTACCCTTTTTGAGTCGCAAAAATGCGACATGTCGCGATATTGCGACACTTTTGTTTCTCTGCCTGCCTGGCCTTTTTGAGTCATGAAAATGTGACATGTCACGATATCGTGACACTTTTTCCTTCTTGCTCTTTCTCTTTGCTTTGGACCGTGAAAATACAACATGTCACGATATCGCGACACTTTTTTCTCCTTGCTCTTTCTCTTTGCTTTGGCCCACGAAAATGCAACATGTCGTGATATCGCGACACTTTTTTTCTTTGCTCCTTCTCTTTGCTTTGGCCCATGAAAATGCAACATGTCACAATATCACGACACTTTTTTTTCTTTGCTCTTTCTCTTTGCTTTGGCCTGCGAAAATGCAACATGTCACGATATCGCAACACTTTTTTTTCTTTGCTCTTTCTCTTTTCTTTGGCCTGCAAAAATGCAACATGTCGCGATATCGCGACACTTTTTTTTCTTTGCTTTTTCTCTTTGCTTTGGACCGTGAAAATGCAACATGTCGCGATATCGCGACACTTTTTTTTCTTTGCTTTTTCTCTTTGCTTTGGACCGTGAAAATGCAACATGTCGCGATATCATGAAACTTTTTTCTCCTTGCTCTTTGTCTTTGCTTTGGCCCGCAAAAATGCAACATGTTGCGATATCGCGACACTTTTTCTTTCTTGTTCTTTCTCTTTTCTTTTTCCCATGAAAATGCAACATGTCACGATATCGCGATACTTTTTCTTTCTTGTTCTTTCTCTTTTCTTTTGGCCATGAAAATGCAACATGTCACGATATCGCGACACTTTTTTTCTTGTGATGTTTTGCTTTTTCTTTGATCTTTAGCATATGGGCCACTTCGATCTTCTTGGAAAATATGCAAAAATATGGGTAAACATCCTCATAAGCATTTAACATCACTGTACATACTCTAAATAACCTCTGAACTGCTGTCCACTGCATCAACCGATCTATATGACTGTGTTGACAAAAATGACAATACTATCGCTACACCTTGCTCAACAATCTCCCCCTTTGGAATTGTTGGCAACACACATGCAATTTCCTGTAACCAAAGGGCTGCTGCAAACTCCCCCTGAGTCCATGCACAACATTCCCAGGCAAAAATTATTACACTTAGCAAAAATCACAAACATGAGCAAAAAGATAAACAAATACATAAATGCTCCCCCTGAGAATGTGGTCCCGATAGCTAGTCAATTCTTGGCAAGCGTGACCACTCCCAATTTATTGTTAAGATACTCAAAGACTTCCTTGGGCAATGGTTTTGTGAAGATATCCGCTACTTGCTCTATTTTTGGAACAAAATCCAACTTAACCTCACCTTCCGCAACTTTCTCCTTCAAAAAGTGATATCGGATAGCAATATGTTTTGTGCGAGAATGCATAACCAGATTATTTGAGATGTTAATGGTACTAGTGTTATCACACTTAACTAAAATTGGCTCACTAAAGTTAATACAAAGATCTTTCAAGGTTTATTTCATCCATAATACCTACGTACAACACGTTGTTGCTACAATATATTCTTCCTCTACTGTGGATAAGGAGATTGACTCTTGTTTCTTACTGTGCCACATGACCAACCTATCTCCAAGATAGAATGCACCTCCACTAGTGCTCTTTCTGTCATCTACACATCCTGCCCAATCTACATCTGAATATGCAATAAGGGTGAAGTCCTTACCTTTCGGATACCATAACCCATACTCCATAGTACACTTGAGGTATCGAAGAATCCTCTTCACTATTGTCACATGAGTCTCCTTGGGACTAGCCTAAAATCGTGCTACCATGCATACTGCTTACAAAATATCTGGTCTGGTAGCTATCAAGTACAGTAAGCTCCCAATCATAGATCTGTACATGGTTTGATCAACATGTGGAGATTTGTCATTTTTGCTCAACTTGCAACTTGTCGTCATGGGAGTGCTAACTGGCTTACAATCCTCCATTGTGAACTTTTTTAGTATCTCTTTCACATATTTAATTTGAGAAATAAATATGCCCTTCTCATTTTGATTAACTTGCAACCCGAGGAAATACAAAAGTTCACCAATCATTGACATTTCAAATTCTTTCTGCATCTTATTTGCTAAATATTTACATGACTCATCTTTGTTGCTGCCAAATATGATATCATCTATGTATACAACAAGAACAATAAGATGGCCATTTTCTATTTTGACATACAAATTACTATCCACCATACCTTTCTTGAACCCTTTTTGAGTAAGATAGTTGTCTAGCATTGCATACCATGCTCGGGGTGCCTGTTTTAAGCCATATAATGCTTTCTTCAACTTGCAAACCAAGTTGGGATCATCACCAAGTTGGAAACCATCTGGCTGCTCAATATAAACCTCTTCTTCGAGTTTCCCATTCAAAAATGCTGATTTCACATCCATTTGATAAACTTTGAAATTCTTGTAAACTGCTAAAGCTAGAAACATTCTAATTGCCTCTAGTCTTGCCACAGGTGCAAAGGTTTCCTCAAAGTCAATACCTTCAACTTGTGCATAGCCTTTACATACCAATATTGCTTTATTCCTAACTACCTGTCCATCTTCATTCAATTTGTTTTGAAAGACCCATTTAGTACCGATTATATTTTTATTTGCAGGTCTTGGTACTAACTCCCAAGTTTTGTTTTTCTTGATCTGATCTAATTCTTCATTTATTGCCTTCATTCAAATTTCATATTTTCTTGTGTCAACAAAATTTTTGGGCTCAATGATGGATAATAAATAGTAGTTACTTACAACTCTTCTTCTTGTCTGAACACCAACTGTGGTGTCTCCAATTATTTGCTCTCTAGGATGATCTTTATGCCAGCTACCTGTTTTGAATTTCTTATTTTCTTCTACTTCTGAATCAATGTTTGAATCATCTGAGTCAATTTTTTGTTTCTTTTCTATTTTATTTTTCTCATCTCCTTCAATAACCTCTTCATAGCTAATTACTCATTCCCTACCTTCATCAACTTTAACATCGACACTATCCACAATTTTCCATAGCTTCTTGTTGTAGCATTTGTAAGCTTTGCTTTTTGACAAATAGCCAAGAAAAATACCTTCATCTACTTTATTTTCAAACTTACCAAGGTTTTCTTCAGTTCTTTTGATGTAACACTTGCTGCCAAAAAATTTAAAGTATCTTACCATTGCCTTTTTATCGAACCACAACTCATAAGGAGTTTTGCTTTCATGCGTCCTCAACATGCACCTATTTTGGATGTATATCACAGTATGGACTACCTCTTTCCAAAATATGTTTGCTACTTTGCTCCCAGTCAACATAGTTTGTGCCATTTCCTACACTATCCTGTTCTTTATTTCTACCACACCATTCTACTCTGAGGTGTCCTGGCTACTAAAAAATATCTCCTAATACCATATTTTTGATAGTACTTTGTAAAATACTCTAAAATAAACTCTCCTCCTCTATCTGATCTTAAAAATTTAATCCTTTTTCCTGTTTGATTCTCAACTTGGTTTTTGAAAACCTTGAACATCTCAAAATATTCTGATTTATGCTTCAAAAATAGTACCCATGTCATCCTAGAATAGTCATCTATACACAACATAAAATATTTGTCACCATTTATGCTTTGCATTCTCATGGGTCCACATAAATCAGTATGTATTAGTTCCAAATGTTTGCTTGTGTAGTACTATTTTGTTTTAAATGAGACTATAGTTTGCTTCCCATTTTGGCATGAAGCACAAATGCTATTTTATGGTTTTCCAATGGTGGGAATATCTCTCACTGCCTTTTTTGAGCTGATTTTTACTAGATTGTCAAAACTAATATAACCGAGCCCCTTGTGCCACAACCAATTTTATTCTTCCTGTCCAATCAAACAAGCTCCTTTGAAGTCTCTGAGAGATTTTACAGGTTGCCAAATGTCCTTGATTCAGTTGCTATCAACTTTCCACTATTTATTTTTTTGATTTCACAACCCTGCTTCTTAAAAATCACTTCATGACCTCTATCACAAATCTGACTTACGCTCAACAAGTTATACTTTAGGACAACCACAAACAAGACTTCTTTTGACTTGATTTTTTCATCATTGATCTTAACTGAACCTTTGCCAACTATCTTAGCTCCATAATTATTTCCAAATTTTACTGAACCACCTTCATATTCCTGTAACTTCTCAAATTTTTGTTTGTCACCTGTCATATGATCGGAGCATCCACTATCAAGTATCCATGGTGCAGATTTATTATGTGCTTTAAATGTTGTTTGTACGATCAGGGATTCCTTTTCTTCTTTAGATCGCTCTTTTTCTTTCCACTCTGGTTTGATTACAATTTTGGGCTCTTATTTTGACTTTTATTTTTCAATAGCTTGTGCATGTTTTTTGGGAAATTTTCTATTTTGTCTCATTCCATTTGGTTGAAATTTTCTTTCTTGAAATTGATTTGATGCAAATGTACTTCGACAATTTCTTGCAATGTGCCCAAAATTATGACAGTTATAACATTCTACTGCATAATCCATGAAAGGTGAAAAAACATTTCTATCGGTAAAATTTCTTGGTCCTACATTATACTTGCAATCTGAAATATTATGTCCATAACCATTGCATTTAAAATAGTAACCAGAAAAGAGATGATTGAACCTGGGCGATGGTCTTTGCCATGTTGTCGTAGGAGTCATAAATTTTCTTCTTCTTTGATGTGTGACATTGGTGAATCCATCATTGACAATTCTCCTTTCGTGCCTTGCATTATTGCTTTCTTTTGCATGAGTCAATTTTTCTTGATCAACCTGTTTCTTATCTTCATTCTTTATGGATTATTCATTTATGGCATTTGATCCATTTGATGATTCTCCTTCATCAAAGCCCAAACCAAATTTTATGCCTGTAGTCTTTTGATTTTTTATGATCTTATCCAGCTTCATAGAACTTTTTTCACGTTTGTGATAACTAATTTTATGATTCATCTCTTCTATTTGCGTCCTTAAACCAACAATATCTTCTTCTAGATTGCTGCAATAATCTATTTTCATAGTTATTTGCACTTCGAGATCTTCAGATATTTTCTTGGATTCTTCTATCTGTACTTTCAAACTGGTTATGATTTCATTTGCATCCTCAAGCTTTCTTGATTTTTTTCTATTTTTTTTTCTTTCTAGCTTCAATTCATCCAGAGTTGCAATTAGTTCCTCTTCCAAATTTACTTCTAGATCAATTTCATCTTCATAACATTCCTGTTCTTTCTTTGTTTTTTCTTCTTTGAGTGCCATGAAAAGAGCTTCACATGTTTCCTTTTCAGAATCCTCACCGCAGTTGTCTTCTGATGAACTGAAATTCTTGGAGATGAAAATTTTCTTCTTGAAGTTGCCTTTTCTGAATTTTTTTTTTCTTCTAGTCACTTCTTTCTTGGTGCGATCCTTCATCACTTTTGTTCTTCTCATTAAGTGGACATTTAGCTACAAAATGCCAATGCCTCCATAATTGAAACATTTAAACGACAACTTTCCTATGTATTTTTCTTTTCCTCTTTTTAGTTTTCAAAAAAAGTTTGCTTCCATTTCATCTGATGTCTCTTCTTCCTCGGATTCTTGTTTTGCTTTCATATTTTTATGGCCTTTAAAAGCAGCTTCTCTGTCTGTGGGTTTAGATTTTCCTATTCTCATCTCATAGGTAGTCAAAGAACCATGCATCTCATCCATACTAAAAGAATTTAGATCTTTAGCTTGTTCTATAGGTGAAAATTTAGAATCAAATCTTTGGGGAAGAGATCTTAAAACCTTTTTCATGATGACAAAATCTTTGATTTCCTCATCGAGTCCTCTAATCGCATTAATGACTTCATTAACTCTCAACATATATGCCTCTATGTTCTCATCGTCATTCATCTTTAATACTTCGAATTGAGCTCGATGTGTTTGTAACTTGGCCTCCTTGATATTAACGTCTCCTTCATGAATGTTCCTAAGTTTGTCCCATATTTCTTTTGCCATTTTACAACTCATAATCTTTATCAGTTCACTGTTCACTAATTCGCACATGATAGCATTCTTTTCTTTTGAGTCATTCTCAAATAGTTTCTTATCGGCAACATTGGTTGGAGAAGTGGTGGGTATTGTGTATCCACTATCTACTGAATCCCAAATGTTGTATCCCAAAGCACAAAGATATTTTTGCATCCTGAGTCTCCAAAATGCATAATTAGTTTCGTCAAACAATGGTGCTTTGTTTGATGAGAAGCCTTCACCACCTGCCATTGTGTCACTTCCAAGATCACCCTAGCCGGTTAAGCTTATTCAGGAACCTCGCTCTGATACCAATTGTTAGTCTCACAATGACATTGAGAGGGGGGGTGAATTAGTGTAGCTCTTTTAAAACTTAAATCTTCAACTCTTAAAGTTGAAACAATGAAAACTTGAAACCAAATAAAATAAGTATAACAAGAGAACATCACACAACACAAGATGTACCGAGGTTCATCGATTTGGCTACATCCTCAAAATGACTGTTTGGACTCCCATACAAATCCAACATTTACAAAGCACCAACTTTACAATCAATTTACCAGCACCCACTGGAAGGAGCACCAACCCCTGATTTATTTGCACCAACATAAAGGAGCACCAACCCCTAATTTATCTGCACCAATAAAAAGGAGCACCAACACCTGATTTATCTGCAACAATAGAAAGGACCACCAACCAACCGATTATGGCCTCTTTGAATGGCATATTTAAAACATCTAAAAAATAAATTGTTTCTCCTTCCATGACTGTTCGTTTTCTCCTTCGATAATTGTTTGTTTTCTCCTTCCATGACTGTTCATTTTCTCCTTCGATGACTGTTTGTTTTCTACTTACATGACTATTCGTTTTCTCCTTCGATGACTATTCATTTTCTCCTTCCATGACTGTTCGTTTTCTCCTTCGATGACTGTTCATTTTCTCCTTCCATGACTATTCATTTTCTCCTTCGATGACTATTCATTTTCTCCTTCCATGACTATTCATTTTCTCCTTCCATGACTATTCATTTTCTCCTTCCATGACTGTTCATTTTCTCCTTCCCTTGTGCATGCATGTGTTTTGGTTTCCAAAAGGGCTTTTCATTTCTATTTTGTGGCCCTTCGTTTCCTTTTCTCCACATAGGCATGCGTCCACTTCTTTCCATGTGTAACGACCATCTTAAATGATTTCAAATCATTAAAGATTCCTTATGTAACGTTTTATCTTATTCATTGAATTTTGTCCTTATGTGACAAATTACCTTATTCAATATTTAATTTATTCCTTATAGGTCCACGTCACTATGCAGTGTTCAATTTCACTATCCTGGTGTTCATCACTAATATCAGACGCACTGTCAACTACTCTGTTCCTTTGGTGAAAATGCAACATATCACGATATCGTGACACTTTTGTTTCTCTGCTTGCCTACCCTTTTTGAGTCATTAAAATGCGACATGTCATGATATCGTGACACTTTTGTTTCTCTGCCTGCCTGCCCTTTTTGAGTCATGAAAATGCGACATGTCGCGATATCGCGACACTTTTGTTTCTCTACCTACCTACCCTTTTTGAGTCATGAAAATGCGACATGTCACGATATCGCGACACTTTTTCCTTCTTGCTCTTTCTCTTTTCTTTGGACCGCAAAAATACAACATGTCGCGATATCACGACACTTTTTTCTCCTTGCTCTTTCTCTTTGCCTTGGCCCGCAAAAAATGCAACATGTCACGATATCGTGACACTTTTTTTCTTTGCTCTTTCTATTTGCTTTGGCCCACAAAAATGCAACATGTCGCGATATCACGACACATTTTTTTCTTTTCTCTTTCTCTTTGCTTTGGCCCGTGAAAATGCAACATGTCGCAATATCGCGACACATTTTTTCCTCTGCTCTTTCTCTTTGCTTTGGACCGCAAAAATGCAACATGTCATGATATCGTGACACTTTTTTCTCCTTGCTCTTTCTCTTTGCTTTGGCCCACGAAAATGCAACATGTCGCAATATCGTGACACTTTTTTTCTTGCAGTGTTTTGTTTTTTCTTTGATATTTAGCATATGGGCCACTTTGGTCTTCTTAGAAAATATGCAAAAAGATGGGTAAACATCCTCATAAGCATTTAACATCACTGTACATACTCTGAATAACCTCTGAACTCCTATCCACTGCATCAATCGATCTATCCGATCGTGTTGACAACAATGACAATACTCGTCGCTGCACCTTGCTCAACA